>APFE030172233.1:0-29588 GCA_000404065.3 Pinus taeda
TGGACGATGAGCTCTGGGAGCTCTGGGGGGCTTTGGAGATATTATTGAGCTGGTTCGCCACTCATTTATCTGTGCCCCGTATGCATCCTACCCATTGAGTTCAGGGCTCATGGGAAGTACCTCTCATTTGGCCAATGAGGTGTGGAAAAGCTAGAGACTATTAGCAAGACTGATGGACGCATCAGAGATTGCCGTACTCTCTATCTAGGATGGCATGGTCCAACCACTTGATCTGGGATCAAGATTTGTGAGGTCTGGGACCTCTAGACTGATTATGTCAGTCGGGGGATGATGTCTTTGTGACTAACCCACTTCTGTTATGAAATAAAGAAGCGAGGAAAGCAAGTTTCGGCGGGATGACTCACGATGTTGATTGCACTAATAGATGGAGTTCTCCCTAGTTGAGAGGGAGTGTTAATTTTGGACAACTAGGTCCAAACTCCATGTTCTGATGCTCAGATTAAGAGGCTAATATTTTTGTTGGATTCCTCTTTCTGAGAGGTGTAAAATCCATATAAAAATAGTCTTAATTCGATGAGCAGAACTTATATTTTGAATTTATTATTCTTAATAAATTATATGTGCAAGGTCAGCCAGTTTTGTAATGTAGGCTCACATGCCCAACAGATGTGTCACACACCCTCATTGATGGATATAAATACAGGAAAAGTTGGAGAGAATTTCAACACATCACAACTCACATCTTCCTCTCTCATCCTAAAAAGTATGAGCTACCTGAAGGACGAATTTCAGCCACACGTGGGAAGGACGAAGAGGACAGACCGTACGGCTGAGCTACAGTACGTTTTTCTGCTGCTAGGGTTTTGCAGAAAGTTTGACCAGCATTGACTTTGGTCAACGCCTTGTCCAATCAAGCTGAAAACTTGTGGAAGGTTCGATTTTTGAAGGCCGTACTACCTGGCACAAAAATCGAGGTCAAAGGGTTGATTGTTTTGCTGCTGCGTTGACTTTTTAGCTTGCTGCCCCTGCGTTGACTTTTCAGGACAGCGTTGACTTTTGTAGAATTGACTTGGGTTGACTCATCTACTGGTTGGAGGGTTGTTGTGACACATGCTGGGCTGGCTGACCAAAGGAGACTTTGCTGGTTGAAGCATCCTGTTGACCGCCGAAACGAACACACACATTTTTCCTGTTTCTGATTTGTCTTCTGTAAGATCTGCTTATATGTTCTATCTGCATTTTGCTTAACTACTTGTATGATTGCTGTGTGAAAAGTGAAATTGCTCTTAGCATAGAACATCTACAAAACTTTACATCTCCACATACCAAGTTGAAGATCCTAGAGTGCTCTCTTACTTTGTAATATTTTGGGTCAGTGATCACTTTATTTAAGGGTTGACCTACACGTGGACTTCATGCTAGCTGTTGTGATGCCAGCCTAAGCCGCAAATACTTAATGATGCAGCGTAAGTCACATATACCCACAGTATGCAAATAAAATTACATGTCACACTATGTCCTAGGAATTTCAAAATTCCTTACTTGGTAGAATCTTCACAAGTCAAGGTTTAAGGTCCCTTCAATAAACTCTATGCGGAAATATTTCATTTAACTATCACACAGGTTTCGACTTTAGGTTATTTTCACCTCCGACACTTATTAACCATACTTTGGTCTTTAGACTTTTGTTAAACTCAAACTTTAAGCCATAATACATTAATTCCCCTTATTTTTATTATAATTCCCATATAATAGAAATATTTCATAACCCACACTTAAACCTTACCTTTCCACCATTCTTCAACCTTATGCACATATAACAATGCTCTCCTTAGTGCATAAAATCTCCATCGTCGATTTCATTCCTCAATCCGACAATTATCGCATCACCCGATCGCTAACTAGCTTAGTTGATCTCCACCATTGATTTGTCTCATCCGATCCAACGTCTATTACGTTGTCAACAAGCCCAGACAATCTCCACCATTGATCAATGCTGCTCAATCCAACGGTTGTCGCACAATCTCACGTGAAATGTTGCAAGACCGTTATTCGATCGAGAGCACGCAAGAAAAGTGGTTTTCTCTCTCCATCGTATGCTACGTGTCAACTACTAAAGGTAATTGCGTGAAATTTTGAAAGACTGCTTACCACCTTTAGGGCACGCGAGATACTGCTTGCCCCTTGCTGAGACTGCTCCGTCTTTCTGCTAACACGTGGTGTTAATCTCCGCCATTAATCTTCTTGACTTTATTTGCACAACTTAATCTTAGTTGTTTATCGCACACAACTTCGTCCGTTGATCTGACTGATCCAACGGTTCATGTGCACTGCTACGTTCTTTTGTTTTTCACTGTGTAATAGCCCATTCGGCTTTTTGTCTGTGTATTTGTTCTCGCCTTACGATCTTCACTTGTTCTGATCCCGCTTTTCAGCTCCGTTATTTCACTCCTTCGCACCTTTACGCTTCCTTCACCTTCGCTGTAACATTAAAGGTTTCTCCAATACGGTTTGTGTACAAGCCCATAACATTGCTCTCTGCACTTCGTCTCTAGTTATGCACACTTGCAAACCTATGTTACGCAGATTTATTCTAATCCACACACAGTAATAATTCAATTACTCAATGCACACGCATAACCTCAGAAATTACACTTTTTGTATTGATAAACAACATTTACACATGAATTTTTTTCTCGACCTGATCTTCTATATTAGTGGCCTTTCTTTCCATGCCCGTAGGCCTAACTAACTGAGTGACTACTCACCGATTGAATCTATGCATTTTAGGCTTACATTTATACAAAAGGTTTCATTAACCAATTCTGTTTCAAATCCTTAATCTACTGAACTAAACCCTGAATATCCTCGAAGTCCACTTTTGACTCCAGTAATTCCTAAGAATCCTCTCTAGTTCCACAAATCACAAAACCAATTCCTAATCTAAGACTTACAATTGATTTTTAAATCTCTCAATCCCCACTAATTACTCATCATGACTCATGTTCTCTTACATTCGAGAGCATTTGCAAATATTCTCACAATATCTAATTAATTCCTATTCCAATTACTCAAAACATTAATAATTACATACATAGGAATCCAACTTCCTTGAAAACACAAGACCCCCTAAGTTAATTAGAATATAATAAAATGGCTTCGCTGAATGCTCCTACATCAGACTCCCAAGGTTAAAATAATCATGATCTCCTGATCATGTGCTTCCGACCTTTGTCTACCTGGATCCCATACTTTGTTCTATAATTTGTTTTTGGTTGCTGTTATTGTTTTTTGTTGTTCTCCAGGTTTCCATACTTTATGTTGCTTTGCCCCACTAGCTATGCTTTCACAGTTTGCTGATGTCTTTCTCTTTCTGCTGCTCCTTGGCCTTCTTACTGTTGTTTTCTTCTGAGACACCTTCATCATCAATCTTATTATTCTTTCAATCTCTAAGTCCAATTTATCTTTTGATTGATAATTACTTTGCCATTTGTTGTTGTACTCTGTCCACTCATCTTCAAACCACTGTTCACTGTCTTCTCTTTGAAGTTGTTGGATTCTTACTACCGCCCTTTCATCTTACCCTCTTGTTGTTTTCCAAACAACCTGTTCAATATTTGTAGATTTACTTTCAAAAAGTAAATTGTCCTCCAATTTCCTTTGTACTTGATTCCCCTCAAATATATCACTATGTTGTTCATCAATTCTAGTATATCTTCCTTCCTCTTCTTTGACAACCCTTAGTAATTTTCCTTCACTTGACTGATTCTGACAATCAGTTTAACTTCTTCAAGCATGGTATCTTCATGCTTTTCTTTTTCCTCATCAACATGTTTGACCTAGCAACTTCCAATCTTCTTCAGTTTTAAAACCGACTCTTCAACTTGAAACACGTCTGTCTCATTTTCATCAAATCCTGTAATCTTAAAACAATTATCAAAATTAAAAATATAAGGCCTTATTACCTTTTTATTCTCTAGCAACATCTCAATATGCTGCTCTGAGTTTTCCTCTTCTATCAACACATCAATACGCTAATTCAACTTCTCTAAAGGACTCTTGTCCACTATAGTGAACTCCTTCCTCTTCAATCACACTGTCATACTCTGAGTTTTTCAGCAAATATTCCAGCAATTCAATTTCTCTTTGACATTTCATAAGTACTTCATAATCACTAATAATTCCTGCATTTATACACAAATTATCAATTTGAAAATTACAAGGTTCAACAGTCTCAACTGTTGCTTCACATATCAATTCTTCAGACTGATTCTCATCTCCTTTCACAAGAAATTTTTCCTGTGTTGTAACAGCTTCAAACATCAATGTCTTACTAAATTCTTTTTGCTGCAATAATTCACTTCTTTTCCCATTTCAGAGACATTCTCCGTCTTTCTTTACTTCAGAGTATTCATCTTCTAAAAGATACTCTTCCATACTTTTGGCAGTTTCAAAAGACTGCTCATTCTCTGCAAAACCTTCCTTTGTTAGTGACCAATCATCAAATGTCCTTTCTCCCTTTGCTAAATCTTTTGCATAAACTTCTTCTTTCTTAACATCTTTCAGTGGATGTCCTTCTTCTTCCTTCAATTCTGTGATTGCCTTTTCTTTGTCTTGAGACAACTCTGCCTCCCCTTCTTCTTCAATACACTTTGCCTAGTTGCCTCTCTGTAACCCTTCTTCAAGAGTTATCCTTGCCCCATCATCTGCATTAATATTCTCCTGCATTTGTTCTTCATCAATAACATTATCAAATTCATTAGATTACCTCTACGAGACAATATTCATTCTTTCTTCATCAAAATAAGATCTTGATCTTCCATCTCTATCACAACTTTAAATGATTGTCTTCTCTCACTAAGTAACTCATCCATCGACTCTTTTTGTTGTAACCAGTCAAATTCTTCCTCTTTTGAGAAATTTTTTGTCACCTTTTACTTCAAGATCTTCATCCATCCTGAAGACATCTTCACAAAGTTGCTTTTGTACTGCAATACCTGCAATCATACACAAATTATCAGTTTTAAAAACATAAGACCTTGTGGTCTCACTTGATGCTTCAGTCATCATATCTCCTTACTGTCTTGAATTCTCACAATAATTCATAAGATCTTCCACAAATCTCTAGTCTTCATCTTTACCCAAAACTCCACCCTGTTTTGCTTCACAAATGGAAACTTCCATTTTCAACTCAGCTTCTCTGAGTTCTTCCACCAGCCACTTCACTTGTCTCTGTTGTAGCCTTCTCTGTAACTTTAGACCATTTCATTGCCTTTTTCTTCAAGACCCAACCTTGTCTTTAGTTTTCCTCTAGTATCATCCTTAATACGTTGAGTTGTTCTTTTAACTCCACAACCTCCTTGTCACGCTCCTCTTGACTCATTCTCTTGCCATTTGCCTTGGCATCTTCCTTCTTCACTTTTTTTCTATTGTGGTCTTTCTCAGAACCTCTGTTATCTCTGTTATGATTATCAGTAGTCATCTTCTTCTTTATCTTCATGAGTTCCTCACTCACTTATTATGCGCTGCATTAAAGCCTCTGCAACAACAAATCCTCCCTGTTGCCACTTACCTCACCAAGCTCTCCTCTGTGTTTGGTCTTTTGGCAAACACTTGGTTCTCTATTCTCTCGAACCTCTTTGGGCACTTCTCTCTACTCTTTCTAGGCTTCAATTCATCTGCACCTCTTAAGAACACAATTGTCCTCTTGTATTTCAATCACAAATGAAATACTAGGTTCTGACCACCTCTTCTTTCACTTAGAAATTCTTACCAGCTTTTTTCATCCCTTAGCAATTCTACCCACATCCTCTGTGGAATTGCCTTTATGATCTTCTTGTGAGTTGCAACAAAACCTCTAGAGTTACAAGTCTTCTTCTTGCTACACATGCCTCACTAAGATTCTTTCCTCCGAGCTCAGTTTTTTGGCATCTCTCTGGTTCTCTCCTCTGGAAACAATTGAGCACTCCTTGCTCTAGGTTGTTGCAATCTTCTCACCTTTTTATGCTGCCACCTTCAAGACCTCTGCATGATCTTGTTCTACCATTCACTTGTACTTTGAATGGATTGTTCTTTGTTTCCTTTGCGTTTGCAAATTCTGTGACACTTTCTCTATGTGCCTACTGTTTGTCAGATTTAAAATCTGATCTCCTCTTCCCTGCATACTCACCTTCAAAACATAATTATGTTATGTTTTCTCGAAGAATTCTTACACATAATTTCCTTGTTCTTCTCTGGTACCAAATGATGCCAGCCTAAGCTGCAAATACTTAATGATGTAGCCTAAGCCGCATATACCCACAGTATGCAAATAAAATTGTATGTCACACTATGTCCCAGGAATTTCAAAATTCTTTACTTGGTAAAATCTTCACAAGTCAAGGTTTAAGGCCCCTTCAATAAACTCTATGTGGAAAATTTTCATTTAACTATCACACGGGTTTCAACTTTGGGTTATTTTCACCTCCAACACTTATTAACCATACCCTTGGCTTTAGACTTTGGTTAAACTCAAAATTTAAGCCACAACACATTAATTCCCCTTATTTCTATTATAATTCCCATATAATAGAAATATTTCATAACCCACACTCAAACCTTACCTTTCCACCATTCTTCAACCTTTTGCGCATATATCGATGCTCTCCTTAGCGCATTAAATCTCTATCGTTGATTTCATTCCTCAATTCGACGGTTATCGCATCACCCAATTGCTAACTAGCTTATCTGATCCCCATCGTTGATCTGTCTCATCCGATCCAATGTCTATTGCGTCGTTCACTCGCAAGCAAGCCCGAACAATCTTCATCGTTGATCAATCGCGCTCAATCCAACGGTTGTCGCGCAATCTCACGTGAAATATTGCAAGACTCTTATCCAATCGAGAGCATGCGAGAAAAGTGGTTTTCTCTCTCCATTGTATGCTACGTGTCAACCACTAAAGGTAATCACGTGAAATTTTGAAAGACCGCTTACCACCTTTAGGGTGTGCGAGATATTGCTTACCCCTTGCTAAGACTGCTTCGTCCTTCTGCTAACACGTGGTGTTAATCTCCGCCATTAATTTTCTTAACTTTATTTGCGTGATTTAATCTTAGTTGTCTATCTCACACAACCTCATCCGTTGATCTGACTGATCCAACAGTTCTCGTGCACTGCTACGTTCTTTTGTTTCTTACTGTGTAATATCCCATTCGGCTTTCTGTCTGTGTATTTGTTCTCGCCTTACGATCTTCACTTGTTCTGATCCCGATCTCCAGCTCTGTTATTTCACTCCTTCGCACCTCTATGCTTCCTTCACCTTCGCTGTAACATTAAAGGTTTCTCTAATACTTTCTGTGTGCAAGCCCATAACACTCCTCTCTGCACTTCGTCTCTGGTTCTGCACACCTGGAAACCTATGTTACGCAGATTTATTCTAATCCACACACAGTAATAATTCAATGACTCAATACACACATAACCTCAGAAATTGCACTTTTTGTATTAATAAACAACATTTACGCAGGAATTTATTTCTATGCCTGATATTCTATATCAATGGCCTTTCCTTCCCTGCTCGTAGGCCTAACTGACTACTGACTAATTGACTTTATGCCTTTTAGGCTTACATTTATACAAAAGGTTTCGTTAACCAATTCTGTTTCAGATCCTTCTTCTGCTGAACTAAATCCTGAATATCCTCTAAGTCTACTTTTGTTTCCAGTAATCCTTAAGAATCCTCTCTAGTTCCACATTACGAAACCAATTCCTAATCTAAGACTTACAATTGATTTCCAAATCTCTCAATCCCCACTAATCACTCATCATCACTGACATTCTCCTACATTTGAGAGCATTTACAAATATCCTCATAATATCTAATTAATTCCTATTCCAATCACTCAAAACATTAATAATTACATACATAGGAATCCAACTTCCTTGAAAACACAAGACCCCTTAAGTTAACTAGAATATAATGAAATTGCTAAGTTGAATGCTCCTACATCATGTTGGGGGATATTATGACTTGATTTGACTTGGAGGGTCACTTTCCATCCTTTGTGGAGGTTCCTTGCATGACTTGAGGACGTGATCACACCTTGAGGGCATCATTTGAGGACCTTTTGTGCATGATTAGAGGAGTTGTCCACCTCTTGAGGGTTATTTCACATGATCCATGAGGGTGTTCCACCCTTGGAGGCTAGACATAGGCACTTTTCTCCATTGGAGAGGCATCTCATCATATTTTGAGACTTAAACTATGCTTTTTCAAGGAATGTGGAGCTTCTTCACCAAGTTGACCTCCTTCTTTGTGGGATATCCCCTCTCTTGGAGGTTTTATGTACATGTGGAATGTTTTGCTTGTAGCTTGACTTAGTCTCCTTATGTGGATGACAAATCACTTTTTTTGTAATTCTCCTAGAATAATTTTAGGTAGAATGAAAATAATAAATGAGAAAGATATAGTAGCCTCATCTATAAATAGAGGCTCTCCTCTTATTCCAAATTATTGGTTTTTGTTGGATATTTTAAAACACAATTTATTGAAGATATACGTATTGAAGGTGTTGCTATCAATTTTTTGAACTCTCTCTTTCTTGATATCTTCTTGGTGCATTAAAGATTTGTTGTGATAGTTCAAGACTTCTAGTAGCTTTCAAGATCAATCCATTTGAGGAGTAAGTCTACCACTTGTAAAACATACATCCAGAGATTACTCTCTTACATCTTTCTTTGTCGGTTTGCTATATGCTCAATCTCTTGTCTTGTTTTTCCTTTGGTTCCTTGACAAGGGTTTCAAATATTTTGTTTCATTCCATAGTTGATCTTGTTGATGAAGATTCTTGACTTGTAGAATCCCTTCTTGTAGGGGCTCGGTCTTCATGCCTTAGCTTGATTAGATAATATATTAATTTGCGCTAAGGTTCTAATCTTTTACACTAATCCTTAAGATAGGAGCGACCAATTTTTAGAGGGGCGTACTTCTAAACCCCATAAACTCTAATTGCAAAAGGCACTTGTCTTTTACCAACAACCACCAAAAAATCCTAAATCAATTTTTTTTTTTTTAGAAAGAAAACTCAGTTAAAAATTAAATAATTGTCTAGTCCAAAGTTATGAGCTTATTTTATTACTAGATAAGTTGGTTCAAGGGTTTATGCTTAATTGTTGATATCTAACCATAAAGGGACAAAGTGGCCCTATATAATTGCTCTCTAGGTATTTATGTAACATTTTGTGGGTTGATGCAAGGCATTTCTTAAATATGGAAATTAAATTACAAAACTAAAAATCAGGTTTGGTGAAATCCTCAAGCTAGTGTTTGTGTTGAAAGTGTATTCTTATTCATACCTAACCTCCATTTCATTTATAGAATTCTTCTACAAGATTACCTTATGTATCTAGTTGTGAATTTAATTCCTCAAATTTCATTTGCAGATTTTATTGGTGAATTCCACTTGCTAATATTGCAAATCCTAGGAGGAATTTCCATTTATTTCACAAGTTCTTGTTTAGTTGATTGTTCTACATCTTCAAAACTTCTTTCTAACACTTGTTGGGTTCATATTTCATGTTATATCTCTTGCCCAAGTGAAATCATCCAAGAATCCTTGCTCTTTAGTGCACAATGTATCTCTTAGATGGTCTCTTCTATCCTTCAAATCTAAAATATCTATGTTATTTTATTGTAAAATAGATTTATAAGATAAAGGCAGTCTTAAGTCGACTCTTTACCGCACAATGTATCTCTTAGATGGTCTCTTCTATCCTTCAAATCTAAAATATCTATGTTATTTTATTGTAAAATAGATTTATAAGATAAAGGCAGCCTTAAGTCGACTCTTTACCATATGACCATCTGGTAATCATAGAACGCATTGGACCATTGACTTATGCTAGTTGGTTTCACTCTTGTGCCCCAAAAATAGCTTAAAAGTGCTTTATACCTTTTAGGAGTTTTATTTGTTGAGTGATAATCATCTAAATGCAAATATGTTGTCGTTATTATTGTTTATATTTTATATGAGATTTGACACACATGCACACTAGCTCTTAACCTTTTTACAAGTGAATATATTGGTGGCTTACGCTATTGTTTCTAGCCGGTTATATTTAAAACATTTAATTTATTGGAATCCTTGCACATTTACCTATTACACATACATTGTAGTTTCATTAGATTAAATCATAAGCTTGTATAGTCATAATTCACTTGAAGATGTTTACTTGATCAATAGGGATACCCTGCTTTGCTTCTAGGCATTGGCCTAAAGTGAACGAGAAATTGGCACATTCCCATTTTGTTGCTCCAGTTGGCTCATAGACCATTTACTTCTTTTCCCTTTGGCTCATGAGGTATGAACCTTATACCTGCTCCTTTTCCTTGGAACATAATTGATTTGCTTGAGCAAGTAGCTAGAGATTCTCCTCATGTTTATTTATAGTGCATTTGCAGTGTAACAATGCTTCTGGCTACCCCCCATGTAAGTGTCACTATGTATATTTGTCTATGAGAAATTATGTAAAAATGTAAAATATGGCTGAGTTGGAGGAGTGGACACGAATTCAAAGGTATGAGGAGGAGGAGGAGTTGCTTGTGCTATTTTTAAACCCAAACCCAGGCCACCTCATTTATTTTTATTCTAACTATCCCCCGACTAATTAAATGGTTTGCATAATAGACTGTGAGGATGAGTATTGGTTCCCTGAGTGAAGGACGAGCCGATACTGTCCCTATTCTTGTGGTGTGTGTTTGGAACTCAACACACAAGAGAAGGGACAAGAATAGTGGTAGCAAAGAACAAAGAAGAAAAAAAAAGGGAGAAAGAGAAGAAGTAGTTATAGAAGAGAAATAACGCTCAAGAGCTACAAAATTGCAGAAAGCCTTTGTGATGTGATTGGGAAATCATTCCTTGTATTCTAGTGTGTTTTGGTGCATGTAACGATGTTGGAATGGAGATATTGAATCACTCAGTGCTTTCCCTGGGGCTGAAAAACCACCCTTAGAGTGATATCATACCCATGGACTAAGAAAACCTTCACTAAACCTTGGGTGAATCCTTGTGGTTGATTATGAGAGACAAAGAGAGTTACTGTGGTGCTTACTACCTGGGAGCAATTGGTAAACCCTTTGGACAGTGGACTCCTCTTGATTATTTGTTTAACTGATTATTGGTGTGAATTCCCTTGAACAATTAATTCCTCAAACTCTGACTTCAGCTCTGGGGTGGTTAGCTACAAGAAATATTGCAATGTAGTTGGCCTATGGTTGGGCAGAGAGTGGTTGTTCCTTCTTCAATTTTTAGTAGATCTTTGTGAACCATATAAGTGTGATTTTTTTTCATGTTAATGAAATGATATTGTTGCGTAGTATTTTATAACTAACGCTAAGCAGGAAGTATGTAAATTTGCGGTAAAATTAATTTGGCCCTTTAGAGTCATTAAATAAACGTTGGTAAATTTTGGAGAATAATCACAGATACAACTGTGGAGTATAACTTATGTTATAGTTAGGAAGTTTAAAGAGCCTATGGTTGTCATAAAGATTAAGAGGCATTTAGACTATCATGAATTTGAGGATGACCATCGTTATTTAATTTCAGGGTATCTAGTGATAATTGCTTTCTCATGAGCACAAGCATGGAATATGGGCCTAATACCATGGATTACTAACAGCATGGTTGCAAACAAGTCATTTGACTCTTTCTGTAATATTCCAAAAGCATGTAGAAGTCAAAATATTTTATGTTTATTTGACTTTGATTTGGTCTTACACCTAACATATTGGGAGATGTTAAGAAATATTACAGATATGTTAAGGAATTAATAAATATCATGGACATATGATTTCTTTAGTCATATAATTCTTTTTTGGGTTACGTGGAGAGAAATGGAGCTACTTTGATACATGCAAAAAAATATAGAGCCTGAAGTAGCTACTTGGGTTTAAATTCACATTAATTATTTGATTGGAAGAATTTAATAAAATTGATATAGTCCACGTAGAAAATTCTTCCAATGATATTTATATGAAGTTTAAGCATAAAGTGAGTAATGACACTCACCCTCATTTCTTAGAAACATTTATTTTTCTCTTACATTTTTGGTGGGCTAGAGTTATTCAGTCCATGAAAGAAGGTAGTATGTCCAAATGTGATTTTTGTATGTTTACTTGTAAAAATTGGAGAGGAGTTTATACTTACGAGGTAAATTTTTATTTTCTGGAAACAAGATTTATTAATTCTATGAAGAGAAATATGTGTGTGTATATATTAATCACTCTAGGCCTATGTGACAAGTCTCTCACTTGAAAAAACTTACTAAGTCTAAAACTAGTGAAAGCAAAGCATGTGCAGAGTTAAACACTGTGTGGAAACAAGGCATGCGTGGAGTTAAAGTTCATGTGGAAGTAAAGCATGTGCAGAGGTAAAATGGTAAGTTCCACTGTTCCGCACAAGGTGGGGTAAAAAATGAAATATTTAATTTATAATTTTTTGAAAAACAATCCATATATTTAGACTTTGGCCTAAATGATGAATAATGAAGGTTATGGTGAATAAATCAAGAAAATGTAATAAATGATTGTTTATCTTCCCTAGAAAATGACCCAATTATTTTAAGTGGATATCACGTAATCACTATAAGCCTATGTGACAAGTCTCTCACTTGAAAAAGCTTACTAAGTCTAAAACTGGTGAAAGCAAAGCATGTGCAGGGTTAAACATTGTGTGGAAACAAGGCATGTGTGGAGTTAAAGTTTGTGTGGAAGTAAAGCATGTGCGGAGGTAAAATAATAAGTTCCACTGCTCCGCACAAGGTGAGGTCAAAAAGAAAATATTTAATTTATAATTTTTTGGAAAAACAGTCCAGGGATTTAGACTTTGGCCTAAATGATGAAGAATAAAGGTTATGGTGAATAAATTAAGAAAATTTAATAAATGATTGTTTATCTTCCCTAGAAAATGACCCAATTATTTTAAGTGGATATGAAGTAATGAAATAATGCAATTATGGGAGTAAAGTTAATAATTTCAAGTAAAGTATTTACCTAAGAAATATCATGTTAATAAACCTAGAAATGAGTTATATAGAAATTGAGAAATGATTTACTTTATTTCCTTAATTAGGCATTAGGAATTGGGTAAGTGATATAGTGGTATTAGAGCAAAATGGTAGCACTCCCAAAACCTGAGTATTCCTCTAAGTGGGTGGGAGTTGTTATAGAGTGGTATCAGAGCATGGTTGAATGCTAGGCCTAAAGAGGCTCGCACATAGATGATTACAATTTATTCTGATAAAATGTTTGCTATATATATATATATATATATATATAGATATATTGACCTTTAAACTTGTAGATATCATGGTTGCTAATCTTGGTAAAATGTTTATTTCAAACCTAGTGATGATATGGTTATAAACATGTTGATATGTCTTTTTCATTTCTTGATACATGTAATTGACATGCCATTTTAGATATGTGAACAACAACAAACAACATGCTTCATATTAGCATGCTTAATACTGACATGGAAAGTTAACAAGTTCTGTTGGTATAGCGAACAACTGTGTGTGTGATATAAGAAGACCCAATTGCAGTAAGAAATAAAAGGATGAACAACAATATGGTACATCACAACATGGGCCAAGTCCACCATGAGTAAGAAGAGGAAAGTTCCCCTAATAAAATAAAAATATTTAGGAGCTTGAAAGTGAAGTTGAAGAGTTGTAAAGAAGAAAATGAAAGAATCATAAAAAAATAAGCAGAATAGGCAAGGTTGAACACAATGTTGCTACAAAATCTATCATACATGCAAGGGTTGTTGCAACATGCATCAACTTCTAGAAAGTGTAGAAGAATGTCATGCTGACAAGACCAGAAGGAAACCTTATGAGATTGGAGACAAAATAAAGTCATCCCCATGTTGGAACTACGAAGAGGCACATTTGAGGAGAGATTTCCCTCACAAACAACAAAGGAAATAAAGTTCATGCAAGCTCCAAACACTTGAACTAACAACTAGTAATGTATAAAGAGATGAAGGAGCATCCCCTCAAGCTCACTGAAATACTAGAAAAAAAATCCTTCTTGAACTATTTAGAGGGATATTGGAATTTTGAGGTTTGTTAATTTTAGGCAACAATGGTATGTTTTATGCTTTAGAGAAATTTTACTTCAATTTCTTTGTTAGCCCAATATCAATATTTAGTTTAGAAATCACATGAACATGAAAGTAAAATGTTGATAGAACATAAACATAAACAGTAGAAGACAAGCCAAGGCAAGAGGACACAAGATGTGGCACAGCCAGCACTAGTACAAAATGACTAATTAATTACTAAAAAAACAACTAAAATTTGCATATAAACGACAATTTTTCAATTGGTGACCAATAGTAGCTAATTTACAGTATCTTATAACGTGACCAACGTTTAGTCATTTTTAGCTTAGTCATTAATTGGTTCCTTCAATTTTACCATCTAGTAGTATAATTAGTCATTAATTTTTCATTGGTTTAGTCATTAATTGTCGCAATTAATGACCAAATATACAACAAGATATTACTATATGAATCTTTGAGAAAACCAATTAATAACCAAAATGTTGGTCATGTTATAAGATACTGTAAATTAGCTATTGATAGTCATATATATGCAAATTTTAGTCATCATTTAAAACCAATTAATGACCAATGAAATATGACTAAATTTTAGTCATGTGATAAGCTACTGTAAATTAGCTACTAATAGTCATATATATGCAAAATTTTGTCATCATTTTAATAAAAAAATTATCATTTGCAGTAGTCATTTACATTTTATTGGTATTTTCATATTCATTATATAGACGACTAATTTAGTAGTTTCTATTCATTTCATTTAATTTCATTCATAATCATTATAAATGACTAATTTAGTCATATATTCAATTTATTCGTGCTCATCTTTAATTAATATAAACTACTATTTTAGTAGTTTTAGATTGATTTTATGTGTTCATTATTAACCAACATAAATTAGTTGGTATGATTTTGCTACTAAATTTTAAAAAAATGCCATAGAATCCGCATGTTTATCTAATATGATAATGCAAAGTTACATATGTTAATTACAAGACTAAATAATATCAAGTGCAAATAAAAATAATTTCAACCATATAAATTTTATTATATAGAATATCAAGCATTACAATGAGTTTCCAACTTAATATTGGTTGGACTACAATTCGCACATGAATTATTTTTTCATCATTTCAAAACATTACAATTGTGTTGCCAAAGCATTGCAAGTGAATTCACGAACTCTGAAGGCTTGACCATCAGTCTCTATGAGTGTGTCTTGTGCAAGATATTGGCTCTAAGTGTGTCACTAGACATATTCTCTTCTCTCTCTCATTTTGCTTTTGTCGCTCCAGTGCTATTGTTCTCCTCTTTCTTCAATTGTTGCTTCTTACAATCAATATTGAGTTCTTCTCCTAAAAATGAAATAAGAGACAATGCAGAGTATAAGACATGAAAGGCGATCACTACTTGAATATAAAATAAAGTAGACTATAAAAGATTTATACAACATATACCTAAACATTCGATAGTGGACACTATGTGGCTAGATGACATGTGTAAACAAAGCAAACAAAACATCACCATATAAAATAACACCTTAGGAGCTCAGTATTCAACCTTCAAAAAAACCTTATGCACAATCATACCAACTAAGTTACATGTTAAAAATATTAGGCAATTGATAACTTGTGAAAAAAATGGAAAAAAAAAAAATGATGAGTGTAAAAAATATCCTTATTGTTTGTTCTAAAAGAGTCCTGTTCCTTAAATTCAAATATTCTTTTTCTCACATTAAAAGTTCCTCACTATTATGACCTATATTTTTAGGATCATGAGATTGATCCAACATCATATTGAATTGTGGAGACAAAATGATCCAACTTTGCAAGATGAGTACCTCACTTGGTTGAATGAAGGTGCTAGCTGTGAGTAGTTTCAAAACCTTAAGGAAGAAGAACACTAAGGCCTAAGAAAATATATCCCCACTTGTCCATTGAAAGAAAAAAAATTCAATCCCACAATGACCTCTGAGAGTACATTGTGTTGAATGGATCTGACACTCTTAGAGATGATTGTCTAATACAATGAGAAGTGTACATATATTATCACAATGCCCCTCATAGTTAGACCCTATAGTTGTGTCCTATAATATTAATCATATTATACTATTTAATTATAAATTATGACTATCATATTATTATTAGTTTGAATAATTAGTCTGAAATTATGTTTTTAGTATTTCTATATACATGAAAATATTTGGAAAAAAAGGTACTTTTTGTGACTAGTTAATTTCAAGTGAATCTAAATACACAAGAAATTATGTTGCCTTAGTGTTTCTCTAGTGGTTATCTACTCATTATACCAATTTCTCCCATGTCCTCTACTACTTTTGGTGAATTCCTCTTTGATGATGTCTAATGCCAATGCAATGGACATTTATCCTCAATGTTTTCTTGAAACAAAGGGTAGCTCCACAAGTAACAACCAAAAGGTTGCCTCAAATATATTACTGCGGGCCAAAATGTAGTAATTATATGACAAGCCAAGAAACACTACATGATAATCATCTTCCCTTTAATATTGATTAATAATTTCCTTGCAAAATCATGTAATACTAAAGTGTCAAGCAGGGACGTTTAAAGTTAGTCATCCATCAATATCACCTTTGAGAGTTCTTAGTAGTTAATACTTCATATTACACACACAGTACATCACCAACTTCAAGGATAGCAATATAAACACAACAAAAATTAAATTAAAATAAATGCGAGGAAGTCAAATGCAACTAATCTTGAGTCAAGAAAATACCAAGCCCCTCACATTAGCGAGGAATTCTTAGGTACTAAAATAGAAAATCCTTCCATTGCATCATTTTCACCTTTTCTTTAATTTCTTTAATTGAGAACATAACTTTCAGAAGAAAAAAAAATGTTCATTGAAAAAGGTCTCAAAATCCTAACAAATGCTCAAGTGATTGTCGTATCAATTAAACAGAAATGCAATCATTAGATATGCTTTTAACTTGAGGAATATATTGAAGAATATGAAGCTTTCTCATCCCTTGCCCCTAATAAAATTGTAATATGTGGATTCCAATCAAGTAATCATTTTCTCTCCAATACAATTAAGAGATCACTTTGGGGGACTTCTAGAAGCATTGGGATAACAGAAATGGAATTAACTAGGAGGAAAATCAAGCACTTTAGTGGGTGCTCTAAATTGTTTGAATGCAACTGAAAATGATTTTATACTCCCTCCACACATTTTAAAACAGAAACCATTCAGTTGCATCTCATTTATTTTCCACCTTTCTGTAATGTGTAATTCTTTGAGCAAGAATAAAGCATTCATAAATATTGTCATGAAAGAGGACTCTTCATAATCCTAATAAGTTGGGGTCTAACAAATAAAAAATTTCATGTAGTGAATAAATCTTACATGGTATATTTCAGTGATTAAAATGACATAACTTTATTCTTAATCTCATTACAACAAAAATAAATTCAACCCTAACTAGTTGGGATCTAACAAATCAAGAATTTCATGTAGTAAAGTAAACTTACATGGTAGATCCCAGTTATTTGCAATGAAAACTTTATTCTTGATCATATTACAACATAGATAAATTCAAGAGTACATACGTATTTCCTTATCTAAGAAAAACTTTGAACACAATCTGAGATTTCATAGAAATATAATGATACGATTTACCTGTAGGACATGAGAAAGCTATCTACATCTAGCACCCGTCAGTGAACAATAGTGTTATTGAGACATCATCTCATGGCATTAGAATCATGTAGATAGATAATGTTACAAGGATACCTTGCAACACCTATTTAACACTACCTTCAAGCTTCAAATTCATCAATTGATTTACTTTAGTAGGAAATTCTAGTGGGATTTCATTAAATACAACTTGACAAAATCCATTTATGAAAGTTGTCGTTGCCTTCTCTGGATCTACCCCCATCTGTGAATAGAATAACTAATATTCCCCCATTTTTGAGGTACTTGCTTCATGTTCAACATGGGCTATTGGGTTCTTCATGTGGAAAAGGTTACAAATATTAGATGTATAATGGAAACAAGCATGCAATTCAAGGTTGCTCCTAAAGTCTCTTGGGTGAATTATAAAACACCATCTACTTAAAACATGATATATGGTAGTAAAAAAAACCTACCCAAGATCCCACCTAAGAACTAAAAATGTTGCAAATGGGAGATGTCTTAAACAATATCAACTATTTAATTGCATAATCACACTAAAATAGAAAAATCTTTAAAATGTTGAAAAGTGTGAAAAAATGGAGTTGGAATATTATAGTTATGTCACGGTAGAGATAGCTATGTAAAATGTAACTTCTATATAAAACACATAAATGTAACTTCTATAGCTACATGAAATGTAACTTCTGTATAAAAAAATGGAGTTGGAATATTATAGTTACATCGGGGTAGATATAGTTATGTGAAATGTAACTTCTATATAACATTCTAAATATCCCTTTTCAGCCATTTAAGAGACTAACATTTTTTATCTTCAGTTAATAACTTGATATTCCACCAAAAATAGCATTGAATTCGTTCTTCACCAACCAAGGGGAAATTTTAAACAAGTGTGGAAATTTTTACTCATTCCCCTGCCATATTTATGATATTTTATTTGTGTGCAAATTTTAGCTAGTGTAATGTAACTTCTACATATTTGGCAATTTAAATGTAAAAATTAGCTAAATTGAAGTTATACAATTAACATATGCACAATAAAATACAATATGCATGACTAATAAGTAATATGACATTTACATATTATATCAAAGCAAATGTTTTCTCATCTCATTAACGTTTATCTTATAGTTGGTGATGGATATAGCCTTTAAAATTATGAGACATCCTTGTCATATCTTATATTTAATTATGGATATAGCTTTTAAAAGCATCAAACTTGTTTTCTATTTTATGTATGGTCAATGTAAATGGAAGTGCTCATAATTTTATACAATATTAGCTTGTACAACTAGAAATAAAATGATACGGGGGCAATGTTTCTTTTGATTTTCACACTTGTTTTAATTACCTGAATTTAGCCTATTTAAAATAAACAAGGGTGGTGTTTCTAGTGATTTTGATCCATGTTGATATTGGTGGCTACCCGCCAAGTCCATTTGGACCCCCGCAATTGTTTCCTTCAGCTTTTCAGTTTCCTTAATTATAGCACAATTTACTATTTTTAGCAGTTTTTCAAGTTCTGAACTTCCGGAGCCGTTTTGAGGCCCTAAACGACATTTTTTGGGAAAACTAGGAGCAACATGGGGCCATGAACCAATGTTACTCTTCCCAAAGTTGTAGTTCTCGGATATATCTTTCTAACGAGACATTATACATGTCAAATAGAGATGATATGCCAAAGTTATGACCCTAGGAAGTTGATGTACCAATTTACCCAAACGGGGCCCACATTTTGGCATTTCATCTTCTAGGGTTAGGTTTTTGGATGTTTAGGGTTTTCCATTGTTTCTCAACAATAAATAGGCCTTCGAGCATCATTGTAACAAAGTTTAGAGGCATGTAGCCGCCACATCTCTTCTCAGAGATAAGCTACCATCGCCCTAGTTGTTTATTTCCATTTTTGTTTGTAAGCATATTTCAGTATTTTACAGTAATGAAATGAAGTATTATTTCTGAAGCATTTCTATATGTATGGTTATATCTGTAATTTGTTGCATTCTTGTTTAAATCCGGATTAGTGGTATCAGAGTGGTCTTCTCTTTCTTTGTCTTTCTTTCCATGTCCCCAACGAGGTCGAGATATAAGGAGTTAGGGTTTGAACTGGTCGAACCTTTGCAAGAACATCCTCGCAAATCCCGACGGCTTCCCATGGTGGATGAAAAGAAAGACAAGGGGGCAGGATATCCTATCAAAATCTTGCTCGAAGAGGCCCTCGAGCGACAAAGGAACACGATGATGGCCAACTTTGCCCAGATCCTTCAACAACTACCTAGGGGCGACACATCTACTTCCAGCAGCTACTTTGGAAGTGCCACACCCTTCAAGGTACAAGTTAACTTTGACATTCCCATATTTGAGGGTCAGATAGATGCAAATGTCGTAGATAAATGGTTAAATCTGCTAGAAGGGTATTTTTCTGTTCATGATTTTTCTGGCCGGGAAAAGATTACTTTCGCTCTTCTCAAAGTTGCCCCCCATGTCAAGGACTAGTGGGAAACCTACTATGAGCAGAAGGATGAAAGTACGACCTCACTGTTTTTAGCCACACCCACTTAGAATTCATTTCGGACTACCATCAAGGAGCAGTACTACCTTGTCGGAAGCTATGAGGATCAATACATAAAGTGGACCACACTGTGGCAAGGAAGGGACCAAGACATGCCGGAGTTTACTAATATTTTCCATACCCTTCACACAAAGTTGGGTATCAAGGATTCAGAGCAACATTTGGTACTCAAATACCGTGGCTGCCCGCACAAGTACATCCAGGAAGAAATATAATTCCTGAACATCTCCTTGCTTGGCACGACATACCGATATGTCGTCAAGATCGAGCAAAAGTTTAAATAGAAGAAGCGAGACTTTGGATTTGCGAATCCAAAGCAAGGGAAAGGTGCCTCCAAACCATAGAAAAAAGGACAAAGCCAAGGTGAGGTGACCCAAGACAACCCGCCAAAGCTGCAAGCAAAGAACAATGCCACGAAGCCGAAAAAGGACACAAGAAAGTGGTGTGAGTTCCATAAGAGCTCCACTCACAACACAAGTGAGTGTTAGGCCAAGTAATCACTGGTGGCTGAGCTAAAGGTTTAGAATCAGATGCATGTTTCGACTCTGAGTCAAAACCTGACAAGGGGAATGACAAAGGGAAGCAGATTATCGATGTGGATCTCAACGCCACCGTTGCCACCATGAAGATCCAAAAGGAGGAATCCAAAGATCCAGAGAACGACGAGCATCTCTTCCACGTGGATAAAGGGCTCCCCATTACAGTTCGTTGTCGATAGCAGGATCCAAAAGAAACTCATTTCGGCAAAGGTCATGAAGCGGCTGGGCTTATCGACCACAACACATCCACAACCGTACACCATCGGGTGGCTCACCAAGGACGATATCTTCGCGTGAGTCAGCATTGTCGCCTTCCATACAACATCAAGCCCTTCACGGATGAGGTATTGTGTGACGTTTCTCCACTTGATGTTTGTGATGTATTATTAGGACAACCATACTTGTGGAAGGACATGTTGTGTATGAATCAAGGCCCCATGCTGTTATTGTTACTTTGGGAAATAAGTTGTACAGGGTACTAGAGGTAGCACTGCTTACCACCATCTCTTTGGTTACTACAAAAAAATGTAGTAAGCTCATTTCCAAAACCGGGAAATTTATTTTCCTGATGATATGCCCTCAAGGAAAGAAGAAGACGGTGGTCACGACCTCCATACAAGGCCCCTCTGCATGACAACTACAGATGTACAAGGTTGTGAGGAGTACGAGGAAATATTCACCTCCCCCATAGGGGTTCCTCTGCACTGTTAGGTCAAGCAGTCCATCGATTTGACCCCAGGTGTGTCGCTGCCCAATGGACCAATCTATCGGCGCTTTGTTCTTGAGAACGATGAAATCAAGAGGCAGATTCAAGAGTTGTTGCAGAAAGGTCACATCCGTCCGAGTTCATCACCTTGTGGGAGCCTGATCGTGTTGGTACAGAAGAAGGATTGGACTTGGAGACTTTGTACTGACTATCGGGCATTGAACAAGATCACTGTTCATAATAGGTGCCTGATCCTATGGATTGATGACCTCTTGGATCAGCTGAAGGGGGGAAAATATTTCAGCAAGATCGATTTGAAGTTAGGATATCACCAGGTACCAATATAACCCTCCGATGTATGGAAGACTGCCTTCAAAGTCAAGGAGGCCCTTTTTGAATAGTTGGTTATGCCTTTCAGATTGACGAATGCTCTTGCAACCTTCATGAGGCTAATGGATGACATTTTGCAGCTATTCACCAACTCATGTGTAGTGGTATACTTGGATGACATCCTGTTCTTCAACCAAAGTTGGGAAGAGCACTTCCACCACATCCGACAGGTTCTCTAAACACTGCGACAACACAAGTTATGTGCCAATTTGGAGAAATGCATTTTTGTCTTGACCCAGGTTCAATAGTCTGGGATACATTATTGATGAACGAGGAGTGCATATGGATCCAACCAAGATCCAAGTCATTCGGGATTGGCCATCTCCAACCACTCTGACAAAGCTCCACAACTTTCTAGGTCTTGCCAACTTCTACCACAAGTTCGTGTTGGGATTTTCTCATATCACTTGGCCCTTGAGTCAAGTCACCAAGGAAGGAGCGAAAGCAAAATTATTTTGTTTTGAATCTCAATAGAAGGCATTCACAGAGTTGAAAGATCACCTCAGCTCGGCACCAGTGCTCGCACTACCAGACTAGCAAAAACCATTTGAGGTCGAGACAGATGCCTCTAACTATGTTATTGGGGCAGTCCTTACTCAACACAGGCATCCAGTGGCATATCACAGTGAGACTCTTTCAGACACAGTCTAAGTATCCCACTTATGATAAAGAGATGTATTCCATTGTGCAAGCCTGCCGACAATGGAAGCATTACATTTTGGGGAAGGAAACGGTCATCCACACAGACCATCGACCTCTGCAATTCATACAGACCCAAGGGAAATTGCAGAATGATCACCATCAGAATTGGTCCACATACCTGCAACAGTTCCATTTGAATATCAAGTATAAGAAGGGCAACACCAATAATGTTGCAGATTGCCTCAGTCGACCACCGATCATGGCGTTAACCACCTTGCTCAACTTTTGTGGGCATGAGACTTCTGATTGACCACTTCTCTACAAAAGCACCCAGAATTCAGCCACACATACCAAAGACTCTTGGAGGGTTAGCATGTTCCAGATTTTCACCTCCAGGATGCCCTGTTATGCCACCTGGGTCACCTTTGTGTTCCTTCAAGTGAGTGTGCCAAGATGATTTGGGAAGCAAACTACAGTCAGGCTGCTGGGCATTTCAAGGTTGAGAAGATGGTGGCAGTACTGCAGAAGTATTTCTATTGGCCCAATCTTCGACAAGATGTCGGGAAGTACATCAAATCATGCACTGCCTGCGCCATTGCCAAACCGACTATCAAGAAGCAAGGCCTCTATACCCCGCTACCTACCCCTAGTCGACCTTGGGAATCCATCTCCATGGATTACATGTCGGGCCTTCCTTCTATTAAGCATGGAAACAACTGTGTTTTTGTGGTCGTCGATAGGTTCTCGAAGATGGCCATTATGGCGGCCTGCAAGAAAAATATCACAATAGAAGCCACTACTAAACTCTTCTTTGAATGAGTGTGGGTACACTTTGGGATCCCACAGTCTACCATCTCATATCGGGACAACAGGTTCCTCAGTAAATTTTGGTCCAGTCTCCTATTGATGCTGGACACCAAACTCACTAAGTCCACAGAATTCCATCCTCAAACTAATGGCCAAACAGAGGTTGTCAACAGGATGATCGTACACATTCTGCGCATGTACAACTCAAAGTATCCATGCACATGGGATGAGAGCCTCCCCTATGTTCAGCATAGAAAAAACCAGGCTCTCCATAGCCCGACTGGCCACAACCCTTTTTAAGTGTGCTTGGGGTTCCAGCCACTATGTCCCATTGATGTGGCATGCCATTTGCAACTAATCACACAGATTCGGCTCATGTCCAGTCCGAAACAGATAAGGAAAACAACTTCATTGAGTATGTCCAACATATTCACCAGCAAGCCCATGACATTCTAGAGAAATCAAATGCCAAGTACAAGTAGTGACATGATCAACATCGGGTGCCACACAAGTTTCAGGTGGGTGACAAAGTTTGGTTGCATTTGTAAAAGGAATGCCTTACCAGAGCCTATCGGAAACTCAGACCATTTTGATATGGTCCTTACACTATTACCAAGGTTGTGGGAGACAATGCCTTTGATCTCAGAATTCCCCCATTCCTTCGCTTGCACCCATGTTCAATGTGGACCGCCTTCGGCCATACTTTCCACCATTACTAGACACATCCGACATTGTAGAACATCTCACACCCACAGAGTTAAATCCAGATTGCATGGAACAAGTTGCAACTGATCAGATCATGGACACACAGATCAAGCACACTCGCCAGCAGAGTATCCAACTGTATTGAGTTGTCAAATCATACCAACTCCTTCACCAAGGCAAGTGGCTCACCAAGGACCAAGTTCAACAGAAGTTTCCTCATCTCATGGACGAACTCAACGCAATGGGGACCATTGCTTCCAAAGGGGGAAGGAATGATCCAAGTGGATATTGGTGGCCACCTGCCAAGTCCACTTGGACCCCCACCATTGTTCCTTTCAGCTTTTCAGTTTCCTTAATTGTATTACAATTTACTATTTTTAGTAGTTTTTTGGGTCGTGAACTTCCGAAGCCGTTTTGAGGCCTTAAACAACATTTTTTTGGGAAAATTGGGAGCAACATGGGTGCATGGATTAATTTTTCTCTTCCCAAAGTTGTAGTTCTCGGATAGATCTTTCTAACGAGATATTGTACATGTAAAACAAAGATTGTATGCCAAAGTTACGACCCCGGGAAGTTTATATATTAATTTACCCAAACGGGGCCCACAGTTTGGCGTTTCATCTTCTAGGGTTAGGTTTTTGGATGTTTAGAGTTTTTCATTGTTTCTCAACAATAAATAAGCCTTCGAGCCTCATTGTAACATAGTTCAGAGGCATGTAGCAGCAACATCTCTTTTGAGAGATAAGCTACCATCGCCCTAGCTAGTTTATTTCCATTTCTGTTTGTAAGCATATTTAAGTATTTTACAGTAATGAAATGAAGTATTATTTCTGCTGCATCTCTATATGTATGGTTATATCTATAATTTTTTGTGTTCTTGTTTAAATTTGGATAAGATTTTCAAATTTGTTTTAATTACCTAAATTTAACCTATTTAAAGTAAATAGTTGCACTGACCATCTTATCTTAAAGTAAACAACTTTTCTTGAGGGCATCTTCATGACATCCACCATTTCTGAAAATTATGAAATATTAGTAGTATCTTGCACTAAATAGACAATGTTGGCATAGAATCTTTTATTGTGTTTTTTACTCCGTGTCACAAATTTATTAATATTTTATGATCCTTGGTTTCGATTTCCATGCTAAGACTGGATTCATCATGCCTACTAGAATTTTTAGTTGTGCACACATCATATTGCTTACTTCTAATTGTATAAAAAACAGAGAGTATGCACAATGACATGTAGTGACATGTGGGTGTCTATTTTACTCAATGATATGCTTGATTTTTTAACCCATTCCAATCCTACCACAATGAAATTAAGAGAGAAAAGGACACAAGAAGGACTATCAATAAATTAAATTAGAGACTTTAGAATGCAACTCAAATTGTACCGAAATGTAACGATAAGTATTCGCATCTACCTGGTCACTGATGAGCATCGAATCACACTTCGAAAATTTTCTTGCATTATGAGAATTTGGTTGCACCTGCACTTATCCTATAGATATAATTCTAGAAACAATCCCAATCCTACAATTCTTCCCCATATGGATCATCTTTGTCCCCCCTATTGATAGTTATTTTTCAAGGCAACATAATAGAAATCTCCAATCGCATCATTGCCTTTCAAAACAATTCTTGAGTATTTCCAGGTGATTGTCAAACTAGTCTCTACTCAGGTCTACGAAATCCTTGATTTGTCTCCATCACACAACCCTATTTTCATAATAAAATTATAAATCCCATGTCTGTATTCGACATCCCCGACATACCAATTCCTTACAGTGTAATACTTTATTGTTGCTCCCTTGGTGCAATAAAGATCCACTACTATGGCATGGAGATTATTTGTGTCATAAAATAGTGCAGTGCATCCTTCGATATATGTCACAGAACTCCTCTCACCTCACAAAATTCCTCTCATCTCCAACAATAATATTCCTCTCATTCATCCTGAAATAAGTGGATATTTCAATGGGTGAAAAAGTGTACTTGGGTATTTAATAGAAGGATCTATCATTAAAAACAAAAATTACAATGCAACATAATAGTTATCAGCAGGAGGAACAAACCTACCAAGATACTTCCTAACTAGATCAAGATACTCCCGAATTACCTCTTATAATGAACAAAAGATAACCTCAGCTGCCTATAGAGTCTACCTATGCATGGTAGCAATGAAAACACTGCCAAAAACAACATCTAAAACAACGTTGGTCAATCTCTTATTCTAGTCAAGGGCATGCCCAACTTTTGAAAAGTATCAACCAAGTCGGGGTCCACCTCATCCAGGCTACTCTTCTTCTACTAATCTCTCTGTTTAGGTTCATAATGATAGCAAAGGTCTTGGAAATTGATGGGTGGGTAAAATTTATCCGACTATTTGGGTTCTTTTGTTTTAATCATTATCTGTAAGCATTGAGTCTAAATTTCAAAATCAATTCAGGTTCCTTCTTTTTGGGTGAAATTAACCTAAACATTGGAGAGTTGTAATGTTTAATGGATCTAAGTATATTCTACTTAAAATACAGTAACATGGTTTAAAACTATATGCATTGAGATCAAAATCTAAGGATGAAACATAAAAGATTTACGTACATGATTACAAGAAATTTTAATTTCATGTAACAAAGTTTGAGGAAGGTATAGTATTTGCATCCTACCAGAAAACTTGAACCCTTTGAATTTGGGTATGGTATATTCCATTACACAGACAACCAACATATATCCATCTTTACTTTGGATCTACCAAGGGTGGAGAGGGATTAAATCTTTTTTCACTCTATGTTTAATTCCCCCCTTTAAATAGGCTACATTCCACTTGAATACTATGGGTCAATACCATTGGTTCTCAATACCATGGTTCAATACCATGTACCATCTTTACTTTTATCAATATTAATATTAGGGTTAATAATGTGTTTTTGCATGGTATTAATAATAATTTATCCCATAGGCTTCACCTAAATAAAACCTCATTTTTGAGTGTTTGTAAATATAAAATGAATTATGGAGTATATATATTATATATATATAATATAGATTATTTACCATACCTCTAGTTTATTTAAATATTTAATTAATTTACCATACCTCTTTTATAAATATGTATTAGCCCAGGTATTAAATAGTAGTTTGTCATAGGCTTCACCAAATAAAAACATTTTTTTAGTCTTCTTTAAATATAAAGAGGTTTACGGACTAAATATAAAAAGAGGTCTTATTTATTTACCATACCTCTAGTTTATTTATATTTTTATTTATTTACCATACCTATTTTTTTAGTGTTCATAAATCTCTTTATATTTTAAATTTATATTGTGTTATACATAATAATAACTAGATTGATTTCTAAATAAGGCCAACATTATATTAAAATTGTTAAATGTTAAACATTACATGTTAAATGTTTACATGTTTATGTGAGGTCTACCCCCATACTGGGTTGTATGGCCCTAATGAACCACTAAAAAGGGTGAAAAGAAAAAATAAAATTTCATGCATTCTGAACATGTTAAATGTTTACATTTATGATTACTTTTACATGTTTATGTGAGATCTACCCCCATACTAGGTTGTATAGAGCTAATCAACCACTAAAAAGGGTGAAAAGAAAAAATAAAATTTCATGCATTCTGACCCTAGAAAATTTAGGGAGGAGTGAACTATCTGTACAATAAGGACATGAAAAAAGCTTACTTGTCCATTGTCTTTTGATGAATTGTTCACCATAATCAAGATCTTCATTATTATAATCATTAAACCCTTTGTACAATAAGGAGATGCAAAATGCTTACTTGTGCATTGTCTTTTGATGAATTGTTGGCCGTAATCAAGATTTGCATTGTCTTTTGATGAATTGTTGCCCACAATCAAGATTTGCATTGTATTTTGATGAATTGTCAAGATTTGCATTATCATGATCAATAAACCCTCAACTCTAGATGCAATTTATGCTTTGATCATATAAAACCTTGAAATTGTTTACCCATAAGAACAAAAATCATCTTTAGTAAAAAGGAAGAACTCGAGTCCAAATTCATACCCATGTATAAATGGCCAAAATATCCACGCCAAATGACCTTTCCCTTCCTCCATCTAATCGTTGATACTCTCCTAAAGTGTTTCCCATGCAAAATCCATCTGGGGTTCCAATCCCATGAAATCCATAGATGACGTTGATGGTATTCCTTCTTCTAGAATTTCTAGGCGGATATTAACAAGGTAGAGAAAAATGCAGTGCTACAATGTGATGTTGTAATCTGTGAAAATTTTATTCCTAAAGTGTTTCCCATGCAAAATCCATCTGGGGTTCCAATCCCATGAAATCCATAGATGACGTTGATGGTATTCCTTCTTCTAGAATTTCTAGGCAGATATTAACAAGGTAGAGAAAAATGCAATGCTACAATGTGATGTTGTAATCTGTGAAAAATGCAGTGCTACAATGTGATGTTGTAATCTGTGAAAATTTTATTTGAACCCAGCGCTAAACTGGAAATGAAAAAGAAAAGAAATATTTATAATGGAAAAAATAAAAGAAATATTTATAATATAAAATCAAATATATAAATTGCAATTGGGTTAAAGGATCTATAAAAATAAAAGAAATATCTATAATATAAAATCAAATATAAAAATTGCAATGTTAAATGATTTATTTTAATAAAAAAATTATTTTTGCATTAAATTAAAAAGAAGAAGAAGAAGTTAAAAATGATATTCAATGTAAACATTTAAATATGGCCTCAATTAATAATAAAAAGTTAAATTAGTAAAATTCAATTTGTTATATTTTGATTTTGTCAATGGGCCAATACCATGGCTTATCAATACTACAAGTCCAAAAACGTAACTTATTTCACAACCAAAATATTTTATAATGGATTATGATTACCACATGCCCAAAAACAATAATTTATTTCACAATCAAAATATTTTATAACAATATGACAGTATTGTTAACCATGGATATTCACCCTCACTTTTCCTTGGATATTAACTTGTAAATAGCCTTTGATACAATACCATGGGTCAATACCATGGCTTATCAATACCACATGCTAAAAAGCCATAACTTATTTCATAGTAAAAATATTTTATTTTAATTTAATTTTACAACATTTTTTAATCGAAGCTAAAAGGGAAAATGTTACAATTTGAGATATATCTAAACCCTCTATCCTCGCGACTACTAAAAATATTCCCATAGAAATTAAATTAAGGTTTTAATAAATTGACTAATTATAATAGATTAAATACAGTGCATGACTTTTCAAAGTTTTTCATTGATTTATTTTCTTTGATATGATTGATCCAAATATAAGTTTGATATTTTACAACCAATTAAGTTTTTTTTTTTACTTTATATCATTTCTTAAACAAAATACAATGTGACCAAATTTAAGAGCGAGTTGGGGAGGGGGTAGAGAGAGGGAGGCAGATAGTGAAAAAGTTGGAGTGTAGAGAGAGAGAGAGAAAG
>APFE030172233.1:30918-64726 GCA_000404065.3 Pinus taeda
TTTGATTCATATTATTGTAGTACTTGTTAGGTAGTTGTATTTTGTTCTTAGACTAAATTAGTCATTCATGTTAGTAATTTTTAGTTGTATTACTTATTATCTAGTCACATATTTTAACCCGCAACTAAATTAGTGATCTATGTTAGTCAATTTTAGTTCAGTCACTTAAGATTGCTCATTTTTGGTAATATTTCACTTGGAGTTGTGGTGACTAACTTTTTTAGTCACCTAGTAACTAATTTCTCATTTTCTACTAGTGCAGGGACAAACCCCAATGTGGGGAAACCCTTGATAAAATCTTCTTTTAGTCTTCAATAGTTCAGCAGAGAGAGATATATGTGAAGATTATTGTGTCCAAATGAGGATGAGGCATTATGTATTTATAGAAAACGTTGAGGATGAATAGACGTAACTGTTGGGATTTTGAGCCTACTTAAGTTTGTTGGCCGACCTTGACAATTTGTCCATAATCAAAATAAATTCATAACTTCATTTGTACATGTCATAATCGAATTGTCTTTAGATCAATCCTGCACCTCTCAGAGAGAGGAATCCAAGAAAAATATCAGTTGTTATAAATAAGATGACCCATGTGGAGTTTGGCCCTAGTTTCCAATTTTAACACTCCCTCTCAACTAGGGAGAACTCCACATACTAATCCATTTTCCAATTTGTACTATCTTTGCCATCAATGCATTGCTCTGTTGAACTATAAAGAAGAAGGAGTGATCAAGAATGTATCATACAATTCTCTACTGACTCGAAGTCAACCCCAATCAAAAGAGAGTCTCATACCACTCTTACTGACCCAAAGTCAGTTCCTATTGATCCTAGATCAATATCGGTCATCCTAGCATAGAGAGTACGGTAGTACACGATACGCCCATCGGTAGTACTATGGTCCCTATCCTCATTTCCCTATTCATTGGCTAGATGAGAGGTACTTCCCATGAGTCCCAGACTAGATGGGTAGGATGTCTCAGTAGGAGAAGGATGAACCACTCGTCTTGCCTACATGTCGCCAAGGAGTATCACAGGGGAAGGATGAGCCACTCACCTTGTATATAGATAATCACTAGGGGAAGGCTAAACCACTCACCCTATGGTTTCTCACCGCTCCAAGAAGTACCCCAAGCCCCCTTAAACTCCCAGAGCTCAATGTCCATCTCATACAAGACCCTCATAAGAGGGTCTCTCAACAACTCCAAGTCGTTCTCGGAAGGCCAAGAATTTGACCTTACCTAGGGGCTTTGTCAGAATATCAGTGACCTGCTCTTTAGTCCCAACGTGATGGGGCCTTATTGCTCCTCGTTGTACCATATCCCAGATAAAGTAGTACTTGATATCTATATGCTTGGAGTGATCATGAAACATGATATTCTCCGATAATCCCCACTATGGTTGTCGTAGAGGATCACAGTGGTATCCAGCACATGTCCAAATAGCTCACTGAAGGGCTTTCTCAACTAGACATTTTCACAGGAGGCCATACTAGCAGCTATGTATTTGGCCTCGGCGGTGCTCGAGGCAATCGATTTCTACATCATGCTCATCCAGGATATCGAAGTAGAACCTAAAGAAAAACAACATCCAGTAGTGCTCTTGCGATCCACCACACTGGAAGCCCAATCAACATCATAATAACCATGCAGCCTCACATCTTCGATAGTGTATCTTAGTCCATGAGTAATTGTGCCCCAAAGATATCTCAGAAGATTCTTGGTGGAAATCCAATGTATATGATGAGGCTCGACCATGTATTGGCCAATGTGTTAACTGAGAAACATATGTCTGTACGATAGTTCACCAAGAACATCAGTTCTCTTAGGAGTTGACGATACTAAAGAGAATTTCCCAATTCAAGTCCAGCAACACTACCACATAACTTCTTAAAGTTAAGTTCCATCGTAGTAGTCACAGGCTTGCAATCCACCATCCCAAATCTTTCCAATATTTTCATAACATATTTTCCTTGAGAGAGGAAACTTTCACTTGGCTTTTGCCAAACCTCTAATCCTAGGAAATAGTGCATCAGTCCTAGGTCCTTCATCTAAAATTCAAAAGCCAACTCCCTCTTAAATTTGTGAATGAGAGGGTACACACCTGTCAGAAAGTGGTCGTCCACATAAAGTACAATAATGAGAGGTTTATCATTTTCAACCTTAAAGTAAAGGTTCAGATCAACCCCACTTTTAGTGAATCCCAACTTCATCAAATAGCTATCATTCTCTCATACCAAGCCCAGGGTGCTTGCTTCAATCCATAGAAAGCTTTCTTCAACCTACATACATGAGATTCCCGGTCGTGTACTTCAAACCCCTCGAGTTGTTCCACATAGACTTCCTCTTTGATTGGATCATGCAAGAATGTTGTCTTGACATCTATCTGATGTAGGTTCCATCCTTGTGAGGCATCATGGGCTATGATCAAGTGGATGGTGGTGTATCAGGAAACAAGTGCAAATATCGCATTGTAATCTACACCTTCCTTTTGAGAGAAGCCTCGAGCAACAAAGCGAGCCTTGAACTTTTCTGCACTTCCATTAGCTCCATGCTTGATTTTCTTGGGACCACATCCCAGACATCATACTTCATAATTGAATCATATTATTCATTCATAACATCCTTCCATACTTGTTGCTTCACAATTTCTCTGAATGATGAAGGTCTATTTTGAATGATAGTGCTCATGGCGTCAATATCCTTGATACTTGTTCAACTTCTTGCTTTCATGGAAAGTCCCCCTTGGTGCAATGTGTCTCTCAGAATCTTTGAGAGTCTTCCTAAGCCATGAGGGCCTCCTCTTGGAGGAGGAAGGCTCATGAGGAGGAAGATCAATAGGATCCATAGGTTCATCAACATCAGGCATTGTTTCATCTTCTTTTTCACCCTAATTTCCTGTGTTAGTTTCTTTGTCCTTTCTTAGGATAGGAAGCCTTTTTTGATATTTTTGAGGGCCATATCTTCATCGAAGGTGACATCATGACTTATATCAACTTCCTTTTGACTAGCCACATAAATTCCATATCCCTTAGAATTGTCACTATAGCCCACAAAGATTCCTTTCTTCCCAAATGCACCTAATTTGCTTCTTTTCTCTTTCAACACATGAAAATATACTGGGCTTCCAAAAATTCTAAAATGAGAGACATCGGATTTCTTACAAGTGAACATTTCTTTTGGAGTCTTGGAGTCCAAATCTTGATAAGGGCATCAATTTTGAACATACATGGTGGTATTTGCAGCTTCAGCACATATAAACTTCGAAAGGCCTTGATCATGAAGCATGGCACGAACAACTTCTACAATAGAGTGATTCTTCCTTTTAGCCACACCATTCTGGTTAGGAGTGTATGGTGTTGTAGTCTCCCTCTTAATGCCAACTTCTTTGCAATAATCTTGGAATTCATTGGATTCATATTCGGTCCCATTATCATTTCTCAATATCTAGATTTTATTCTCGAATTGGTTTTCAATCAAGGCTTTGAAGTGTCGGAACCAAGTGAACACTTCATCCTTATTCTTCAAGAAGTAGATCCAGGTCTTGCGAGAATAATCATCCACAAATATGAGATAATATAATTATTTTCCCAAGGAGTTTTCGGGCATCATACCAGATATGTCTAAGTGGACCAATTGCAATATGTTTATGGTCTTTCTATTGCTTGAGGGGAATGGTCCCCTTGTAAGTTTTCCTTCGGCACATCCCGAACATACACCTTCATGCTCTAATTTGAACTCGAGCGTACCTATCACCATCTGTCTCAAACCAGGTAGGGCCTTATAATGAAGATGGGCGAACCTCCAGTGTCATGACATGGCTCCCAATGGACTTCCTCCGACTTGATACAAAGTGTCAACCCTGAACCTAAGAGTAAAAGAATCTTTAAAATTTGTTTTCCAAACATGTACTTTTCCATCGATAAAATCCACCTTGATTCCTTTATCTTTCATTGCTGAAATGGACACCAGGTTCTTATTGAGATTGGGTACATATAGTACTTCTTGCAAATGAATAATGTTACCTTGATTCAATTGAAAGGGAACATTTCCTACTCCCTCCATGGGATAGGTGGCGTCGTCTCCAAGGATGATCTCCAAGTTTGTATCATTTTCTATCATATCAGAGAGGGCTTCCTTGTATCTGGTGAAGTGCCTTGAGGCACCACTATCAATCAACCAATTTCCCAAAGTGTCCGGAGGAGAGGCAGTAGAGAGGGCTGATATAAGATAGTATTCTTTTTAATTATTGTTAACAACAATGGATTCTTCATACTTTGAGTTCCTTGATTTCTTGGAGGGTCGACCATTTCCTTGATGTCCCACATTCCTTTTTCCTTTGCCATTGGACCTACCATTCCTTTGATCATTGTTGATGAAGTTGCCCCTGGAGTTGTTATGATAGTCATCATCTCGAGGTGTATCCCTTCTATTAGGACACTCCCTTGCATAGTGGAAAAACTTATTGCAAACAAAGCATCTTCCCTTCCTTCCAATTTTGAATCTCGATCTTCCTTGACTTTTCTTCTTTGAACTTGTATTGTTCTTCCTCTTGGCATGAGCGGAGAATTCAATGGGGTTGCTTCTATTAGAAGGCATATCTTGCTCCACCATTCTTGTTTCTTCTTGAATGCATCTTGGAATCAATTCTTCAAACCCAGCAATTCAATCATTGTTGAGTATAATGGTTATAAATACATACCACTCAAGTGGGAGTTCTTCAAGGGTGGTGAGAGTAAGTTCCCTATCAGGAATGAATTCTCCAATTGAGAGTAGATCATTCTTGATCTCAGTAATCCTCAAGAAATAGGTTTGAATGTCCTCGTCCTTTCCTTTCTTAATATCCTTCAACTTATTCTTGAGAAACAAAATTTGATTAGCATTACTAGCCTTGAACATGCCAACCAACCTATCGTAGATCTCCTTGGAGGTCTTCAATTTAGAGATATAGGCCACCAGATGCTTGTCAATGGAATCCCTGATAATCTTCTTCACTTGACTTCACCCCTATTATATTTGGTCTTTGCAGCAACTGGTGCATTTGAAGGAGGCTCATGGATTTTACTCTGCACATAATCCATCACTTATTTTTCTTCCAAGGTCAAAACAAGAGACATCTTACATCCATGATAGTCATATTTATCAAGGAGCTTGTCTTCAGTCGGGAAGTAGGATGAGGAACCCATTGAGTCTTTTGTCCTTGTCCAACTGTCTTTGGTGTTTTCTCTTTCACTCTTTCTTGGGCTTTGTCTTCACCTTAACTCTGATTCCATGTTAGTTTTAGGCAACAATGGTATGTTCAATGCTTTAGAGCAATTTTACTTCAATTTCTTTGTTAGCCCAATATAAATATTCAGTTTAGAAGTCACTTGAACATGAAAGTAAAATGTTGATAGAACATAAACATAAACAACAAAAGACAAACCAAGACAAGAGGACATAAGATGTGGCACTAGCCAGGGACAAACTCCAATGTGGAGAAACCCTTGATCAAATCTTCTCTTAGTTTGCAATAGTTCAACAGAAAGAGAGAGATATGTGAAGATGAGTGTGTCCAAATGAGGACGAGGCATTATTTGTTTATAGTAAATGTTGATGATGAATAGGCGTGACTGTTGGGATTCTGAGCCTACATAAGTTTGTTGGCTAACCTTGACAATTTGTCCATAATCAAAATACATTCATAACTCCATTTGTACATGTTAGAATCAGATGATCTCTAGATCAATCCTACACCTCTCAGAGAGAGGAATCCAAGAAAAATATTAGTTCTCATAAATAAGATGACCCATGTTGATTTTGGCCCTAGTTGCCAATTTTAACAAGGTTGTTATAAATGTTGGGAAGGACTCAGACTAGCATTTTGTGAATATGTTGGTAATAGACACACTGAACACTAGAACTCAAGGGAATGAGTTTGTTGTGAACTAATGAATTATGTGAAAAGGGATGTTTTGCATGCCTTTGTTTGTTATCGTTAGCTATATGCTTTTGTTTTGTTGAATTTGAGCATGGTCATGCTACTTTATGTTGTTGTAATGGGTTGCTATCGTAGTATTTTCATTGTTTTTCATTATTTCATCTTGTCTTCCTCGTTTGGCCTTGATTTGATTGTTGGGTATGAGAAAAGGAAAGTAAAGAAGCTCTTAAGGGAGATCTAAATAAAACTGACCAGAAGTGCAAGACCCTGTGCATAAGATAAATGGCAGTAGAAGACATAAGAAGATAACATAATAGCTAAGAGGACCTGGTTGGGTCCACATGAACAAAATAAATAGTGACATGACAATTATGAAAATGGCATAAGAAGGAAGTTACCTTAACTAAAACTATGCATGGTTGGTATATACTATATATTTTATGAATATGAGAAAATGAAATAAAGGTATAATGATGATATTTAGTTTGCAAGGTAATTTGTTGAGAATCATCATAGTAGGAAGATAGGTGATTTAATTTTGAAAATATGATCACCATGTGAATAGTATACTACATACTATGTTTTGACCAAAATGGCAAAGTTATTTAATGGATTCGATGTTGCATGAAATATCCATTAGGAAAGTGTGCAAGAATGACCTATTTTTCATAACTAACATTATTAATATGTTAAACTTATAGTTATGAAATTTGTTGTGTGCATGAATAAAAACGATAAAGGCTGGAAATTGACTCTAAAATTGACAACATATGAATAGCATGGAACATGTGCATGAATGACATGTGCTTCTCAAATGAATGTGCACAAGCTCAAGAGCATGGATGAGGACATGCTGAAATTGGATAAAAATGAAAATTCCTTTACGAAGTTTTTGTTGAAATCTATAAATATATTAATTGAAAAATTTATGACTAATATGTGATGTCAAGGCCCTTTCAATAAATATTGAATATTGCAACAACATGAATGTTATCAACCAGGTGGACCCTTAAAAAAGGCTTCAGTTGAAAGCATTGGTAATGATAGCCAAGTAAATAAGACAAGTTGTAAGCCAAGGTTAAAAGGGTAAAGGAAAGGAACTGGGCAAGAATTCCTTCAACTAAACTTGAAACTATTGTTTCTTTAGCTGAAAACACTAGTAATGACAGCTAAGTAAATAAGACAAGTAGTAAGCCAAGGTAAAAAGGGTAAAGGAAAGGAACTGGGTAAGAATTCCTTCAAATGAACTTGAAACTATTGTTTCAAATTAATGTATGCTTTACATGGATACCAGGAAATGGTATAGTTAAGGTAGGTAGCCTACAACATGAAAAGATTGCACTAACTTTCGTAATGCATACTAAGTGAATGTTGGGTTGTGGTATATTATTTCCACTACTACCCCACGTGAGGGGGGGTCATAGAGGGGGACAGAGGCCCCCCTTGTATGTTGCATGGGGTGTTGTTGGGGGGTCACAAGGGCGTAGTAGCCCCCTTGCACAGGCTCCAGGGAAACTTCTTGGGAATTTTTTATTTGACCCTATATTAGGAAGGCCGACCTACCTATGGTTTTCTTTCCATGGTATTTTGTAGATCCGATCAAGGGAACTACAATTATGTTCTAATCCAGGGTTAATGGATTGGGGTTTATGGATGATTCAACATGTATATATATGTATTCTAACATTGAAAGGAACATAATGAAAAATCAATCTGGTAGTCCTGGTTTTGGGATCCAAGGGAAAATCTCAATGTATATATGTTTTATGTTTTATTCTCTCGCCATTGTTTATTTTATGTTTTTAGAATTCGTATGCAGGTGATTTCTGTATGGGGTTAAAACCTACAGTGAAATGGAGAACTAAATTGTTCATGAACTTAAAGACATGTATTTCTAATTTCAAACCCATTGGTTTGTTGACATAAATGTTTAATTGGATTATGAAATGCTTGGAATAGATGTGATGCACATGTTAGTGTAATGGCTGTGTCATTTCAATTTAATTTAATTTATTTGGAGTGATAGACTTGTTACAAATATAATAATTCTAAGGTCACTTCATGTGGTTGTGAATTTTTACAATAAGGAGATTTCATACATATAAGTAGTGACAAGTGTTGGCTAATTGAAAGATCAAATCATAGGAAAAGTGATGGAAAGGTGTGTGATATCAAAGCCATCATAACATATTAAGACCACATGCAAAGGATCCCAACGACATAACTACGAGTCTCATGCTTATGAGATCTAACTTATGAATGAAGCAAAGCTAGGTTAGTTCAAGCTCCAGACACTTGAACTAGAAACCAGTAATGTAGAAAGAGATGAGGGAGCATCCCCTCAAGCTCACTAAAATACTAAGGCAAAAAAATAAAATCCTTCTTGATCTATTTAGAGGGATATTGAAATTTTGAGGTTGCTATGAACCTTGGGAAGGACTCAGACTAAAGTTTTGTGAATATGTTGGTAATAGACACACTGAACACCAGAACTCAAGGGATTGAGTTTGTTGTGAACCAATGCATGATGTGTAAAGGGGATGTTTTGCATTCCTTTGTTTTTTATTGTTGGCTATATGCTTTTGTTTTGTTGAATTTGAGCATGGTCATGCTACTTTATGTTGTTGTAATGGGTTTCTATCATGGTATTTTAATTGTTTTCATTATTTCTTCTTGCCTTCCTCATTTGGCCTTAATTTGATTGTTGGGTATGAGAAAAGGAAAGTAAAGAAGCTCGTAAGGGAGAGCTAAATAAAACTGACTAGAAGTGCAAGACCCTCTGCATAAGATAAATGGCAGTAGAAGACATAAGAAGATAACATAATAGCTAAGAGGACCTGGTTGGGTCCACATGAACAAAATAAATAGTGGCATGACAATTATGAAAATGGCATAAGAAGGAAGTTACCTTAACTGAAATTGTGCATGGCTGATATATATTCTATATTTTATGAATATGAGAAAATTAAATAAAGGTATAAGGATGCTATTTAGTTTGAAAGGTCATTTGTTGAGAATCATTATAGTAGGAAGATAGGCGATTTATTTTTGAAAATATGATCACCATGTGAATAGTATACTACATACTATGTTTTGACCAATATGGCAAAGTTATTTAATGGATTCCATGTTGCATGGAATATCCATTAGGAAAGTGTGCAAGAATGACCTATTGTTCATAACTAACATTATTAATATGTTATACATATAATTCTGAAATATGTTGTGTGCATGAATAAAAACGATAAAGGATGGAAATTGACTCTGAAATTGACATCATATGAATAGTTTGGAACATGTGCATGAATGACATGTGCTTCTCAAATGAATGTGCACAAGTTCGAGAGCATGGATGAGGACATCCTGGAATTGGATACAAATGAAAATTCCTTTATGAAGTTTTCATTGAAATCTATAAATAGATGAATTGATAAATTTATGACTAATGTGTGATGTCAAGACCTTTCAATAAATATTGAATATTGCAACAACATGAATGTTATCAACTAGCTGGAACCTTAAAAAAGGCTTCAGTTGAAAGCATTGGTAATGACAGCCAAGTAAATAAGACAAGTTGTAAGCCAAGGTTAAAAGGGTAAAGGAAAGGAACTGGGCAAGAATTCCTTCAACTGAACTTGAAACTATTGTTTCAAATTAATGTATGCTTTGCATGGACACCAGGAAATGGTATGGTTAAGGTAGGTACCCTAGAACCCGAAAAGATTGCAATAACTTTCGTAATGCATGCTAAGTGAAATGGAGAACTAAATTGTTCAAACTTTAAAAAATGTATTTCTAATTTCAAACTCATTAGTTTGTTGACTTAAATGTTTAATTGGATTATGAAATGCTTGGAATAAATGTGATGCACATGTACAATGCAATGACTATGTCATTTCAATTTAATTGAATTTAGATGGAGTGAAATAATTGTTAAAAGTATAGTAATTCTAAGGTCAATTCAGGTGGTTGTGAATTTTTACAATAATGAGATTGTATACATATAACCACTAACAAGCGTTGGCTAATTGAAAGATCAAATCGTAGGCAAAGTGATGGAAAGGGGTGTGAGATCAAAGACACCATAACATATTAATACCACATGCAAAGGGGCCCAACAATGTAACTACGAGTCTCATGCTTATGAGATCTAACTTATGAATGAAGCAAAGCTAGGCAATTAAAATTTTTGGTTTAAAATTTTTGAGTCTTATCTCATGGAAAACTAAATGTTGTGACATATCTGGAATAATGGAGCTTGGAGCTCAGGAAGAATATTGTCGTGATGGCATTGTGACCTGTGGCACTTTGTTTATTTCATGGGAGAAATTCATAACTAGTACCTTGACTATAAGACTCCATGAGTACAGTAGTGCAACACGACAGACTGTTACTTGGCCATAAGGCTGCATGCACATGCCATTAGAGAATTCTATATTGGTACTTAGCTATAAGACTCTAATGATTATCTCATGCAGGAAATCCTTTGGATAGGTAGGCTGCCGAGAATGGGGTTTCCTAGGCCTAAAAGGGTGAATGAATGACGGGGGGGCATACAGAAAAACCTTTGGACAAGTAGACTGTCTGGAATGGGGGTTTCCTAGGCCTGTAAAGGTGATTAGTTGATGGGATCCCATGTAGGAAAGCCCTTTGATAGGTAAACTATCCAAAATGGGGGTTCCCTAAGCATGGAGGGGTGAGTAGCTGGTGGGAAAAGAAATATCCATGCACTCATTGAGATGTGATCTAGAGGGAACTTATTTGGAGTTGTATGAAAATACTATGTGGAGAAGTATGTCCACCATTAAGTGCTTCCATTGGTGGTGAAACTATTCAGTGAGTTGGAATTGAGGATGGAGTTGTACGAAAAGACTACATGGAGCGGTGCTTGCCGATATGTCTACCTTGGTGGTAGAGGCTATTGGAGTTGTGGTGATGTCTACCTTGGTGAAAGATGCTGGAGTTGTGATTATATATTCCTTGATGGCAGTTGTTATTAGAGTTGTGATGATGTTTTCCTAGGTGGCAGATGCTATGGAGTTGTGATGATATCTTCCTTGGTGTCAAATGATGATTTTGTCTTGGTAATAGGTGCCCCACACTCACTTGGATGTGAGCACGAGGGATATTTTTTTATAAAGGTACATCTAAAGATTGCATGGAACTATGGAGTATATACACCATTAAGTGCTTGCTTGGTCTGATAAACTACTTAATGGTTGCCAAGCCAAGGAAGCAAAGAGTAACTATAGAGAAGTATCAATTAACAATTTAAAGAATTTTTTGTTTAAGTTTTGATTTAATATGTTTTGATTTTTTTATGATTAATCTTATATGGATCATGTGCTTATGATGTATGTGAAATACTCAATTGTCCAGTATAAATATATGATCCTGACTACAAAGCAAACAATATCAACTTAATAATATCATAGTACACAACAAAAGAATTATGGAGTTGAAGACCTTTGGGACTAGGCCATTGTGGTGACACTAGAACCATGTGATATGCATTAATCGCCATGAGTTATGATGTGATAGATGTGTTATGTTGTTAGAGCAATCTAGAGTGATGCATTGGCTGTGAGACTCCCTCAAGAACTTCTAATGCAAGGAATCATTTCCAAGGAATGGATCACCCGAGCAACTGATGAAGTAAAGAAGAGGATGCTTGAACTTGGAAGGTGTTTGACTATACAGAAGAGGAAACTTGAGTGAAATTGGTTTTCAAATAATCATGTACATACTCATTGGGATCATAAATGCATTGGGTTGTCCCAGGAAGCAATGCATTGAATTTATTCCCTGAAGGAGCTTTGAGTACAGTGAACGACATGGTTGGACATGACAATTCAGGACATGGGAGATGTCATTGATGTGATCATTATAAATATAAAACTAATTCTTGTATTTTGTGTTCTATTTATGGAACATCGAGGATGGTGTTCCTTTAAGGGGGTGCAGTATGTAACAACCCTTTTGGCTATCCCCCATGTAAGTGTCACTATGCATATTTGTCTATCAAAAATTATGTAACATGTAAAATATGATTGAGCTGGAGGAGTGGACGCAAATTCAGAGGTTAAAGGAGGAGGAGTTTCTTGTGTTGTGTTTAAATCCAAAACCAAGCCACTTCATTTATTCCAATTCTACCTATCCCATGACTAATTAAATGATCTCTACAATAGATAGTGAGGTTGAGTATGGGCTCTTGAGTGAAGGACAAGCCCATATTGTCCTTGTTATCATGGGGTGTGTTTGGAAGTCAACAAATAGGAGAAGGGACAAGGATAGAGATGACAAAGAATAAAGAAGAAAATATAAGGTGGAGAAAGAGAAGAAGTGGATATAGAGGAGAAATAACGCTCAGAAGTAACAACATTGCAGAAAGCATTTATGGTGTGATTGGGAAATTGTTCCCTACATTTTAGTGTGACCCAGTGCATGTATCGATGTTGGATTTGGCTGAGAAGACTCAATGGAGATATTGAATCACTCGGTGCTTTCCCTAGGGCTAAAAACCACCCTCAGAGTGAGATCATACCCCTAGATTAAGCAAAATTTTATAAAACCTTGGGGGAATCCCTATGGTTGTTTTCTGAGAGATAGAGAGCCATTGTGGTTCTCACTTCCTAGGAGCAGTTGATAAACCATCTGGACAGTGGACTCCTCCTCTTTATTATTTGTTTGAATGATTATTGGTGTGAATTCCCTTAAGAAATTAACTCCTCAGACTCTGAATCTGGCTCAGGGGTGGTTAGCTGCAAAAAATTTTGCAGTATAGTTGGCCTATGGTTATGCAGAGATTGGTTATCCCTTATTTAGTTTTTAGTAGATCTCTCTGAACCAGATAAGTGTAAATTGCTTTCATGTTAATGAAATGATATTATTGTGCAATATTAATCTAAAAAGAAAAGTTTCTATACACAAGATGATAGTAGTTCCTCAAAAGATGAAGATGAACAATCCTCTAATGAGGACAGAGCTAAAGAAATTACAGAAAAGTTCATGCTCATGGCTTTAGGCACTCTAGAAGAAGAACATGGAGAGTCTCATGAAGAAGTGGTTGAGGTAGACTTGGAAGGTGAATTGATTATCTCTTTAGAAGAAATTCATAGGTTAAGGAAGAATAATAAGATACAAAAAGAGATGTTGGAAAACTTTGAAAAAGTAAAAAGTCAACTTTGAAAATTTGGCACCTCTTCTTCTGAAAACTGAGGAGGCAAAGAAAATTGAAGATACTTTGTTGGAGTAGCCGAGGGAAAAATGAAAGGCATGTGAAAAGCTTGAGGAGGAGCTTGACACCATTAGAAAAGAATTAGACAAGACTAAGGCACAAGTCAGTCTAAATCAAAAATTTATCAAGGGGACTAATAAATTGGATGAAATTTTGAATGTTCAAAGATCCCCTCATATAAAAATGGTTTTGGCTATGAAGGAGAGTCAAGTTCAACAACACTTAAAGGCAAGGTACCCATCATATTGGTTGAAGTAATCAAGGGACCATGCTATGGTACAAATAAACAACTTGAGCACAAACAATAGGAGCAACAAATAAAAAAGGAGGACAACAAGATGAAGATAAATGAAAATAAAAAAGGAGCAACAATTAAATATAAGAAACAACCATAGAGTTCAACAAAGAATTGTTGTGCCTCCAAGGAGAAGACAACAAAAATTTAGTAGGAAAATTGCTTCTAGGTATGAAAATATTCTTCTTGGTTATTTCTTTACATGCATGAACTATGGACATAAATTTGCAAGTTTTAGAGTATATTTAAGAAATAGGAAAATCAAAAATCAAAGAAATATACTGTATCAGTCAAATAACATATTTTCCAAAGTAAAGAGAAATATACCCACAAACAACAATTTGTTTTCTCTTTTGGATGATGTGGTGAAATGTTATAACTATCATAATTATGGGCATAAGATAATTGAATGTAGAATCAAAATATTTATACAATCTCCTAAGAATAAGAAAGAAAAAGGAAAACCCAAGGTAAGGTATTAGAAAAAGGAATAAAGCAATGTAAATTGTGGCATTTTGTTGTATGCACAAAATCAGGGCAGGTGTTGGTATGTAGATATTGGGTGTTCAAAGCATATAACAGGTGACAAGAATAATTTTCTATCACTAAAAGAAGATAGAAAAGGTAATGTCACTTTTGGAAATGATGCTCCAAGTAAAATCATGGGAAAAGGCATAATCAACTTTGTAAATGGAAAGGGGAAAGCTAAGAATGTTATTTTTCTAGAAGGACTCAAGCATAACTTGTTGAGTGTAAGCCAAATGTGTGACCGAGGATATGATGTCCTTTTCTGCTCCAAATATGGGGAAATAAAGACAACAGGGACAAGTGAAGTAATTGTCAAAGCTACAAGCCTACATACAACATTGTATACATCTTGAATTAAGACAATGAAAAATGTTGTTTTGGAAAGTATGATGAAAGCTGGTAATGGCACAAAAGGCTTGGACACACTTCAACATCGATAAGATTGTGAAGTTGGGAAAAAAAAAAGCTATATAGGACTTACCAAAGATATCTAAACTAGAGAACACAATTTCCAATTCATTCCAAATTGGTAAGAAAAACTATGTTCCCTTTAAGAACCAAGAAAACGCATCCACCAAGTCATTACAACTAGTCCATATGGACTTATGTGGTCCTACAAGACCTCAAAATCTAAATGGTAATCTATATCTTATGTTGATTACTGATGATTAGAATTGGCTTACTTGGGTGGCATTCTTAAGAGAAAAGCCAGAAGCTTTTGAAAGTCTTAAAGTCTTTAAAGCTATCGCTGAAAATGAAACTAGCTACAAAATAAAGTGTATAAGATATGACAATCATGGAGAGTTTTCCTCTAAAGAAGTTTATTATTACTATAAGGATCATGGCATAAAAGGAAACTCGCCATTGCAAATACACCACAACAAAATGGTGTAACTAAAAGATCCAATAGGTCAGTACAGATGTTGGAAAGAGCAATGATGGATGAGAGAATATTCCATAAAGGTTTTGGGTTGAAGTTATTCATACGTTAGTAATTATTTTAAATAAAGATCACTTCAAGCCAAATAGTTACAAGACCCTATATGAATTGTGGTATTGAAAGCTAGCAACATTCAAGCGCTTCAAAGTCTTTGGAAGTAAGTGTTACATTAAAAATAATGATGAGAGGATTGGTAAGTTTGATGCATAGAAGATGAAAATATATTTCTTGGATATTCACATAATAACAAGGGTTATAGGTGTTATAATAAAAACTAAATAAAAATAGTTGACATCATTGATGTCAAAACAGATGAGTCTATTCCTCTCAAGGATAAGCATCCAACATCTATCAACTCATATGAACAATCCAACCATAAAGATGATAGTGAACAGTTTGAGGTAGAAGCCAATGAAGATGCATAAATCCCTCAACCAAAAGATCCCTCAAGGTATATTCAAAATTATCATCCTTCTAATCACGTTGTAGGTGATTTGGATGCAGGAGTCCAAACAAGAAGAGTGATGAATTCTACCAATTAAGCTCTTGTGGCTATGTTATCTGTGATTGAACTAAATGATTTTTCTTAGACCAGCCAAGATGAAAATTGGGTAAAGACTATGAACGACGAACTAGATCAAATAAAGAAAAATAATACTTGGGAATTGATTCCAATACCAACAAACAAGAATGTCATTGGAATGAAATGGGTCTTTAGGAATAAACTAAATGAGAATGGACAAGTGGTGAGGACTGAGACAAAATTAGTATGCAAAAGTTATGCTCAAATTGAAGGATCAAATTTTGATGAAATGCTTTCCTCTATAGCCAAGTTAGAGGCTATCAGAATGTTTTTAGCATTTTCTAGTCACAAAAGGTCCAAGATATATCAGATGGATGTAAAATCAACTTTCTTGAATCGTGAGCTTCAGGAAAAGGTTTACATTGAGCAACCTAAACATTTTTAGTGGTCAAGAAAGTTTGATGATGTATGCAGGAAAGTTTGATGATGTATGTATGGTCTTAAACAAGTACCTAGGGCTTGGTGTTCCATACTAGATAAATATATGCTACAGGGTGGATTTAAAAGAGGAACAAAACAACAACTTATATGTCAAATATGAAAATGAAAATCTTTTTATTGTTGTTGTTTATGTTGATGACATTATTTTTGGTAGTGTTGCAAATGAACTTAGTCAAAAGTTTGCAACATATATGCAAGCTCAATTCCAAATGTCCATGCTTGGGGAACTTTCAACTTTCATTCTTCATTGGTTTACATATTACACAATTAGAAAAAGGAATATTCATCTCCCAAGGCAATTATCTAAAAGAAGTGTTAAATAAAATTGGAACGGAAGAATGCTCACTTGTTAGTTTTCCAATGGCCATTGGATGCAATCTCATTAAAGTGTTAATTTTCCACGAAATTCTACGATTACTTAGTGAATAACTGAAAATAAGGAAACTACAAATTGAAACCAAACTTCCTTTCCCAAAGATACAATTTTTTTTAATTGATAAGCAATAAAATATAAACCCAAATATAAAGAACACAGTCACACAAATTTATACATGTGATTTCTTGGGACACCCAATTGGAAAAACCACTTCTTTGTTGTAGTATTTTAGTGATAGACTTTAGCAATGGAATCTCTTACAAGGCAATCCAAGAACAAAGTTTTTCTTTGCAACAACTTAAAGCACCCTGAAAAACACATGATCCTAACTCCACCTTCCTTCCTCTGCATGGCCTTATTTCCTTGCGCACAGGATTCCTATTTCTTAGGATGCAACTACTATTTCTTAGCACAATTTTGCCACAGGAAAGTCTCCTTAGTACACACTCCATAATTAAATAAATCTCGTGCAAACTCGTGCACACCACAATGAATAATACATGTGTTTGTCCTTCCTTTATAGATTTTGATCCATGCTAAATAAAGAAAGTCCAATTTTAGAACTTGTGGTTCACAAGTTAAGTGAGTTCAAATTGATTCTCTCTTTAATCATAACTTGGAGATACAAATTGTGTTTCCTTCAATCAAGGATTGAAGCTCCACTCTCCTATCTGAACTCTAACTGCAATACGATCCTATAGTTAAACTAAAGAAGGGTCCACCTAATTGATCATCCACATTATGCATGAACTTGTGAGCTTTATCCCACAAACTAGAAGATAATCTCACCATATCCATGAAATTTCTCCATGGTAAAGCAAAGACAACGTGTGGTCTTTCTAGCTAAGGCACAAGCCAAAGAAGACCTTCACTCATTATCATTTTTAACACTCCCTCTTAGCGAGGAAGGGATTTTGTAAAACTCCAAACTTATCTCTGAAGTAGAAAAAATTTCTTCTTTCCCATGCCTTGGTCAAGATATTTATTGTCTGCTACTCTACTGGAATGTATGGTAGCTTCATTATCCATTTATGCACACAATCTCTGAGATGATGATACCTAATCTCGATATGCTTGTAGCAGTTGTGAAACACTGGATTCTCAAAGAGATTAATGCAACTCTGGTTGTCACAATGTATGACAGTAGGCTCCATGCACTATCCGAAAATTCCCACAAGCAACTTCATCATCCAAATAGCTTCGCACGTTGCCAAACTAGAAACCATGTACTCAACCTATACTGAATTGAGTGCAACTGATATTTGCTTCCCACTAAACTATGAAGTAGTTGTTGACCCAATGTTGAATACGCAACTTGAAGTACCCTTCTGATATGTGGAGCACCCTACCCAATCTGCATTTGCGAAGCCCGCAAACCTCACTTCATCAACGTGTAGCGACCCAGTGAAATCTGGTGAGTTCTATCATGAACTGAATCAGTTGGTTTACTGCAAAACAAATATCAGGCCATGTGTTTACCAAATACATCAATGACCCGATGAGATTATTGTATATTATATCATCTACTTGCTTTGCTCTACTAGCATCCACCTTCCTCCAGTTTGTGACTAAAGGCATGGACATGGGCTTGCAATATTACATATGAAACCTCCTGAGGATCTCTTGTGTGTACAACCCTATCCCAAGAATATCTCACCATCACCCTACCAAACCTCCAATCCAAGGAAATAGTGCATAATACCTATATCTTTCATCTCAAACTCCCTTGCAATATCTACCTTGCAATCCTAAATCAAGCTATTTTCTCCATTCAATATAATATTTTCAACATAGAGCACTAGAATGAGTTGAAGCCCTCCAACCATGATGTAGTATAGGTTGAAATCTGCCTCACTCTTAGTGAAGCCCAATCCTCGAAGGTAGTCGCCAATATAAGTGTACCATGCTCTTAGAGCTTGCTTGAGCCAATAAAGAGATCTCTTTATCCTACAAACATGTGTGCTTTGCTGAATTTCTCAAACCCCCTCTTTGCTCCATATAGATCTCCTCCTCAACCACTCCATTGAGAAATGTTGTCTTCACATCCATTTGGTGGATCCTCCACCTCATCTGTGTTGCAAAGTGCCAGAATCGTCTAGATGGATGAATATTGTGCTACCAGGGAAAAGTTCTCATCATAGTCTATGCCATCAACCTATGAAAATATCTCATCCACAAACCTAGACTTGTATTTTTCCACACTCCCATGTGCTCCATGCTTCACCTTGTGCACCCGACGCAAGTTTACTTTTGATTTTACCTCTAGTCGTGGCACAATCTCCCAAATACTGTTCTTCATGATGGATGAATATTCCTCCACTGTGGCATCCTACCAAACCCGTTGAGGAGCGTACTCATAAAAATAAGGATTTTTGTTCAAAAACTCTCTCATTAATGCCATATACCCGGTGTACCTTTGTGACTACGTGCTCTACCTGAACATAGAGCTAGGAGATTCAACATGCTCCTGGGACTCTTGAATCAATATGTCAACTGATCCGGACTTAAACAAGAACGCAACAAATTACAGAGATAACCATAAACACAGATATGTAGTGGAAATAATACTTCATTTCATTAAATGCAAAACACTGAAATATGCTTACAAACAGTAATGGAAATAAACCAGCTAGGGCGATGGTAGCTTATCTCTGAGAAGAGATGTGGTGGCTACATGCCTCTGAACTGAGAAAGGACACCACTCCTTTTGATGAACTATGGGCTCAATGTATCTTGGAAGAAACAAGGATAAAGGCAAAGGATGATACCAAATCAAATGAGAAGTATCAAACCTTTATTGTAAAATCCAAGATGAAGAAGAAGAAAGTAAAGTTTGGAAAGCCCAAAGGGAAACTAGATGTGTCCAAGATTCAATGCTTTAGATGCAATGAGTGTGGACATTTAAGAGGGATTTCCCAAACAAGAAAAACAACTAAAGGAAATAAAGGAGTGAAGCCCACATAGTTGAAGAAAAGGGAGAACCTGAGAAGAAGCTGAAAGGAGAAGATCCCAAGGATCTTTACTATTGAAGGAAGCTCCATTTATATCAAATTCAACTTCAGTTTATCTTTATTTTATTAGAAAGTATAAGTTAGAGTATGTTAGATGATCCAAAATACATAAACTATAGTTTAATTATTTAGAGTCTAATATTCAATTATCTAGAATATTTAATTAGATATTGGAGACATTTTAGAATAGCTAATTGTTGTAAAAGATATGACATCTAGAAAGGTGTTTTTCTTAGGAACTAGTTTAGGACAATAGTTAGGAGTGTTGTTATGAGAGCATTAAATGTAAATGGACATTAACTTATTTAAAGCTTATTTCTCTTCTTGCAAGAATCTTGAGTGATTTTGTGTAAACTCTTGCATATTTTATGTAATTTTCTTTTCCTTATTAATAAAACTTGTGTGCCTGAGGATACTTCTACTATTATTATGGTATCATAGCTAACAATGATGTAGATGATGTGAAGAGGAGATTCCATCTCCGCGGGATTTTGGAAAACTCCATCAAATTATTCAGTGGTTGGATAGTATGAAAAAAATCTCAATTCCATTAAGGAAAAGAAAAAATATTATTATTGTTGTTTTTAGATTTTGAGTCCGTAAAATAAAAATAAAAAATTTATCAAAAATTTATTATTTTTTAAAAAAATTGGCTGCTGAAAGCACATATGCAAGGGTGTTACGAATTCGAGCAACTGTAGTAATCATGTTTGTTTAAAAGATACATAAATCCCCTCAAATATTCAAAAGATTTACATTATTCTTTTGTAATACTTCGACAAATTTATTGAAATCCCCATAAGAAAATTTCCAATGCACTTTTGATCGAATTTCTTCTTTCATCCTTGTAAAGATGAGTGCCTCCATATGGTAAAAAGAGTACTGGGTACTCAGTCTGCATTTTACACAATAGATCCACTACATATGTGTGGAAGATGGAATAGAAAACTTTTGTGCCCTTTACATACATTGCCACTTCCTTGAGAATGATACCAATCATCCATTGCCAAGATCAAATTCAAAAACCTCAATTTCGTCATAAAATTTCACCTCTATTTTAAATCCCACACATAGAGGAGCATTCTCGAATGCATCCATTTGCAAATACTGCCATCATTAGCTTTTTTAACTAGAGCACTTCATATCTCCATCCCATCGGCTTGGAATCCATCAAAGCAACTCAAATTTCGTTGGCTCTTTTTGTATCTTAAGGAAGTTTCGGAAAGAGGGAGAAAGAACTGGTTTATATTGTAGAAAAGGTAGTCGCAGTGTGCAAAAATGGTTGGAGTGGGCTACGGTTAAGCTCAAGGAACTCACAACAAACGATCAATGGTTGCCAACACAGAACAAGCCCATGCTCCATCACCTACCACCGCGACTAATTTTGTAGCAACGTGGAACTGACCTCTATGTAGCAGCGTGCTAAAACACCAAGAAATGTGAAAGAAATGACTCACCAAGGTGACTCAGGATGTGGCTGGCATAAATTGTTCATGAATGCTAAAATCTCAAGTTTGGCATTGCTCATGGAACTTTGTGTTAGTAATTTTTTTCTCTTAGCGCTTATGAGGAATGTTAAAAGGTAACTTTAAAAGGTCACATTTGTGAAAGGAGTAATAAAGTGTGTTGTTATTTTGAATTTTTTAATTTGGAATAATAAGGTGTGAGTTTTGTAGCTTTGGAGTGAGAAGGTGTCACTATGTAATTTGTAATTTTTGTATTTATTTTTGTAATATTTGGAGTAATAAGGTGTATTATTTTATTTTTGGGGTGATAAATTGTAACTCAAAGTAATGTCTTTACTTTGAGGGGGGTTGTTTCAAAATATAACTAGCTACAATCATAGAAGTCAATTTTGCAAGGGCATTGTAAAAAGTCAAATTTTGAAAGTTTCATTGTAAAATTTCAAAGAAGTTGACTAGAGCCAAGTGGGTCAAGGCCAAGCCTCAATAGATTGTTTTTTTGTTTGATGTTGTGCATGGTGTGTTGTTTGTCTTCTTTTTGTGGTGAATGATCCATCTTGATGCATACATTTACTTTTACAATGTCCAAGCTGGTAAAGTTATATTTTGAATCTGACAAACTTGAAGGCTCAAAGAATTACAAGACATGGAAAAGGCACATAGAAAGCACTTTGATTCAAAATGAAATTTGGTGAGATGTATGTGATGGTGATGTTAAACCAAATAAACCTACAGATGCAACCTTACTAGCTAAATGGGAGATCAAAAATGCCAAAGCATTAGCATTGATCATATCTTCAATTAATGATGAAATTTATGTTCACATTGAAAATTCTTCTAATGCATGGTCTGCCTTGAGAAAATTTAAAGATTTATTTGATACACAACCCGAATCTAAGAAATTTGATCTTCAATTGAAGTTGTTCCAACAGAAATTGACAGAAGGACGAGATGTACTTGAATACATTACCAAACTTAAGAAAATTAAGCAGGAAATAGTAAATGTTGGATTTCAAGCAGTGGATGATAGTTTCATGGCTACTATTTTTATTATTGGTTTTCCTTGTTCATATACACATTTCTTGGAAACTTTACAAGTAATTGGAAAGCTAGAAAAATTAACATTTGATGAATTAAGTGAAAAGCTAGCTCAACATGAAAAAACTTTTGGAAAGAAGAAACAGGTTGTAGAAGAAGTCTTCTTTACAAAAGCCATCACCAGTAAATCTTCAACTGATAGTTCGGGAGGTAGAGGAAGAGGGCACAACAATCCAAATCAAGGCAGAGGATAAGGTTACGGTAGAAGTCAAGGCAGAGGAAAAAACTTCAGTAGAGGCAACAGTTCAGGCAAAGGCAACATTCAAGGCAGAGGAAATAGTCAAGGCAAGGGAAACAGTCAAGGCAGAAGTAACAATCAAGGAAGAGGACTAAGTCAAGGCAAAGGAAAAAATCAAAGCAGAGGCAGAGGCAAATGTGTCAATCAAATTTTTATAGAATATGTAACATAGTTGGTCATTTGTTGAAGATTGTTGAACTTCTATTGAAAAGATTCCAAAGTTTCAACAATACATGGCACAATTTGCTAATGATAAAGAAGATGATGGCTCATAATATGTCTTCACTACACTTCAATTTCTAGAATCAACAACATTATATGTCTCCACATATCTAAAAAGTGATTATGAATATGCTTGGATTTTAGATACAGGGGAAACACAACATATGACTTTTCAACGTGATTTCTTCTGGAATTTTAAGCAATTCCATCTCAAGTCAATCTTTCTTGTTGATGATACAAGACATAATCCTTGTGGAAAAGCAGTAGTAAAATTTTCTCTTCTTGGCATTGGAGAAAAACTAATTTCAAATGTTTGGTATGTACCAAGTTTCAAGAAAAAATTGTTGTCATTAGTCACGATTTAACAAGTAGGACATCAGGTTGTTATGGAGGATGGCTTAGTAAATATCAATTCCATCAAATAGAATATGAAGATAGACATGACAGGATAGGAATATGGAAAACTTCTAAGGATGAAAGGAACAATCATTCCACAAAATTCTGATTTTGCACGAGAAATAATTACATATATTTCACCAATAAGGTTGTGACATGTTAGAGATGGGCATTTAAACTTTGAAAGTCTCTCTCAACTTCAAAATCAAGGAATGGTTAAAGGAATTCCAACTTTTAAGAAAGAAAATGTAAAATGTGAAGCTTACATTTATAGGAAACAAAGTCAAGAGACTTTTCCAACAAGTTCATGGCGTGTAAATAGGCATTTGCAATTGGTTCACAATGACATTTGTGGACCTCCACAGACTTATCTAGGAGGTTGTAAATACTTTTTATTCTTCTTTGATGATTTTAGTAGAATGACTTGGGTTTATTTCTTGAAGCAAAAGTGAGAAACATTCGAAAATTTAAGTAATTTTCACCAACTCATTGAGAATGAAGTTAAAGAGAAAATTGGCACTCTCAAGACAGACAATGGAGGGGAATTCACTTCCAATGAATTCCAAACTTATTGCAGGGACAATGGTATCAAAAGAAAACTTACAAATGTCTACACTCCACAACAAAATGGAGTAGTATATAGAATGAATCACACCTTGTTAGGGAGGGAAAGATCCATGCTAACTTTCAAAAATTTAAGTCCTTTATATTTGGCAGAAGTAATACATACAACAATCTACTTAAGGAACATGTCTCCTACTACTTATTTGGATGTAATTACACTATATGAAGCATTGTTTGGTTTCAAACCTCAAGTCAAACATCTTATACTTTTTGGTTCAGTGTGTTATGCCTCAGTTCCAAAAGAAAAACAAACTAAGGTTGATTCATGAAGTTTGAAGTGTACATTGATTGGGTATTCTGATGAAAAGAAGGGATATCATCTTATGTCGAATGTAAAGATTATTGTTAGCAGGGATGTTATATTTGATGAAATAGAAAGCAAGAGTGCCAAAGAGACAGAAAGTATTCTACAGAAATTGGAAACTAAGGGAGATAAAAAGAAGATCAACCAAGTACACAACATTGGTATGAAAATGAATTTCCTTCATCATAAAATGATTCATCCAGCTCATCCCCTTCATCTACACCATCTAGATCTTCTGGAAGTTAATCTGAATCTCCTAGCAGTTACTCATCTGATAGTGACTCTCTACCCCTTGAATCTTCAGATGAAAGAAGAACATATGCTTATATCAATCCACTTTATAATGATGGTGATTATTCATATCCACAAACGAGTGCACGTCAATTGCCTAAATGGACCATTCAACTTTTGAAGGATGTTAGGCTAGATGAACAAAACAATACAGGAACATGAAGTTCACAAAGAAATGAAGAAAATTTTTCCTTAATAACAAATGATTTTACTGAGCTCTCCACATACAAAGAGGCGGTAAAACATATAGAATGGAAAAAGGAAATGGTTGAAGAAGACAAAGAATTGATGGAAAACAAAACTTGGAAACTTGTTGATTATCCCAACAATGTGAAACCCATCAGATGGAAATGGGTTTATAGAATTAAGTAAAAGCCAAATGGAGACGCTTTTGCTATTAGAGTAAGCATGCGTAGTTGCATTCTCTAGAAGAAGCCTTGATTTTTGTGAAGCATGGCATCACAAAAGGAAGCATATGATGGTAGAAGAGTTAGAATCTACATAATCAAATTTATTTGGAAAAGTCATCTAGTTTTCAAAGAATTATAAGATTTAGATCACTTACACATTATAGTTCATCCAAGAATTTTCTAACATAATGTTAGAGGTAGTCATCTTGAAAAGAAGGATCATCAAGATCCTCCAATAAGAACCATAATTTAGGAAGGTTCTTGGAAGAAGCATTATGACTGATATATATTCCGTCTAATATGGAAACAATAGTCTTGCAGGATGAAGGTATGCAAATGGTCAAGTTGCAGTTTGAGAGGAATAATTAAGGTCTTTATCCTATTAAATGAATGCTTATCTTCAATAAGGTTGGAAGCAAGCTCATTCAAAAAAAAAGTATGGCTAGATAGTTGCATGGAAGCAAACATATGCATGTTTTCAAGTAACTCTTCTCTAAGGTAGAGTTCATATCAACAAGAATCTTGCAAAAGGAGTTGGCTACAAAATTGTGTTTGGTAACTCTTCCATATGGTTACTCGATGTTTGGAAGTAGAAGTTTGGCACACTTTGGAATGGTTAAAGATCAAGACTCTTCCATAAGATGAAATGAATTAGAATTGATGATATGTATCAACATTGAATATGGTTTCCTAAAGAAAGAAAAAGAGTTGATAATGACAACTCCAAGGAAGAAGAAATCGCAACTTCCTAGCCAATTTGTTCCATGGGCACTTTGATTACAAGTGATTAGCATGGAGAAAGATATTTCATAATAGATGAAGATAGACCATGCGAAAGGATGTTGATCTTAGAAGTATGCAAGATCCAAAGATTCCATCATATTGAGGTAATTTTGATATTGATGTCTTGGTTTTGGTTATCTAGTCAATATATGTTTTGCTACCTGGAAGGAAATTGTAGAAAAACGTAATGACAGTTGAGGCAAGTATATCTATAGTTGTTGGTTTTGAACTCAATTCAATGAATACATGGATTTAGTGGATGGTTTTGGTGATCCTTGAATGATTGTATGGTCAATATGTTTACATCACTTGGGATTAAGAGGTAGTATTACAAAGAGATAACTCGATGTTCATATGAACAATGAAGGTCATTTTCATGTCTAAATGGAGTTATTATTAAGTTATACTTTGATTGGCTAAATATAATGCCTTCGTTGATGATGACTATAGGAAGGTGATATGAAATGCTGATGGCTCGAATCCTATCACTTTTTGGCACCAATACATTAGGGAAGATGAAAGCTCAAGAAGAGGAGGAGCCATGTAGTTACTTGAAGATCTCTATGAAGTACTAGTAGTTGATGTATTGATGAAGAAACACTAGAAAGCTTTCCTATTGAAAGGAAGTAAAAGAATCCCCTCTCTGCTTTAGACGGAGTAAGAAGTCTCCTTAAAATGTTTGAGAAGGAGCAAGGATCAATTCCCCAATCAAGAGGGAATGAAGATATCATTTCTAGGTTGAGAGGGGGTGATGTTAAAGACATCATATTCTCCATGTGTCATTGTTGGGAACAAGTTCCCATAAGAGTCAATTTTGGGGTTAAAAGCCCAAGTTTTGGGGTGCAAAGCCCAAATTTTGTATAAATAATGTAAAGTCTCCGCATTTTGTGGTCGCAGAGTGTGAAGATGTAAAGAGTTACTAAGGGTTTTCCACCCTTTGTTTGTAGAAGTCATGTCAGCTTTAGAGATCTACCCATGCTCTGCAGACCATGGGATTGTATAAAAAGAAGTGTTAAAAGAATCTCATAGCAACATTAGAATTATTAGGAAGTTCATAGTTGGAGTCATTGATGAGAAAATAAAGGGCTAAGAGCAAGAGTCTTAGCATAGGAAGAGGCTCTGCAGTTGAGTGCGCAGAGGCCTAGGGTAGTAGTTTACAGCTGAGTGTGTGGACCCCTGCAGTTGTCTGTGCAGGGCGGTTAGAGTCTGTACTGAGATCTGGATCATTAATGAAGAGAAGTATTTTGAAATTGTTGTGTATTTTACTTCTGTCAATTGCATGCCATTATGTATGTTGAACACTAGGTTTATGTTTTAATGTTGTTTTGATGCGTGAATCTATATGTTTCCCTCTGTTATATGAACACAAGTAAAGATATATGTTTACGTGAAGATAATCATAAGTGCATGTTAAAGTTAGCCAATACGTAAGATAATTCCGGTAATTATATAGTAAAAATAGTTACAGAGGCATGTAAGTACCTGAATCACTTATTAGGGTTATGCGAAGAGCGGTAGTAACCCTTCACAGAGGTTCCAAAGACAACCAGGGAAGTATATCGACAAGTCCTAAAAGGCCTATCAATTTGCGTGAAGGAAGAACAAAGGGTCTAAAACTGACATCACATCCATCTTAGGGTGCAAAAACCTGGTTCTTGCATCCCCCCATACTGCTTTAGGTGAGACTTTAGTCCACGCTACATGGACTGATGCTAAAAGGGCCATTAGTGTAGGGATTTGCTTGGTTGACTAACGTTGAACCTAGTTCATGGCCCATCAAGCCAACAAATGGTTATGTTGCCAGGACTGGGATCTGCATGAGAGATGTGTGATGTCGCATCACTGGAATCCAACTAAGAAAGAAATTGAAGACTGGTTGGATATAAAGATCCATGGTTTCGTGGCATAGGAAAACGGGAATCCACGATTGACAAAAGAACATTGGTTCGATAGATATTTGTATACAGAGATACATGAAATCTTCTTCTTCTCCTTCCCGATTGAATTATATGATTGGATCACGAAGTTAGTAGACAACAAAGGGAGGTGGAGGCTTGACGGTTCAATTGTTGGACCCCGGAGTTAGTGCGGAGATTAGAAGCCTCTGAAGATAAGATCGCACGTGTTGTCGATCATTGGATCGATCATATCATAGGAGGGTTTGTAACCAAGTTTGTGGTCGATACTTCAGTCAGTTACAGTGAAGCAGAAGGACCATGAGGTAAGTATTTAAAGTCCTTAAATACCTAGATTAAGATGTTATTGTGCAAAAAGTGGGTTATGTAGTTACCTTGATGTTTGGGGCTACGCGAAGTGAAAGGACTTACACGTACGGAGGGTGAAGGGGCCTTGAATATAGCCCGCTGATTGAACCTCCTCTGAATGATGACGAGGGAGTAGCGCAGGCTTCTCTGCAAAGAGTTATTCAGTTAATAAGATAAGGGTTCCCACGAACACCACATCCACCCACACCGCATCCATATTCACCTCAATCGCTTACAACTTCACCCTCACCACTGCCACCTCCACCACAATTCAGTATGCCAAATTTAGTAAAATTTTCTCTATTCAAGGGCTTGGGAAATGAGGATCTGGACCAATTTTGGTTCGTCGTGAAGGCTATATGGAAAGCTCAGGGTATCACAGATGATCAATTGAAGAAGGCAATGTTGGTTAGTGCTTTGCAGGAATGTGTGTTAACCCGGTACATTAAGTACTGTAATGATAACCCAACAACTACATTAGCAGAAATCCAGACCATGCTAAATAAGGAATTCAATAGACCTAAGTCTAAAGCACAGTCGATTGTGGGGTTCAAAGAAATTACGATGAAACCAAGTGAGACACCCTGGGAGCTAGATCAGAGATTGAAGTGTAATATCAGTGAAGCTAATATGAATTTGACAGATGGGCAGCACTACGAATGGTTTGTGGCTTCACTCCCGCCTCACCTAAGGGTCACGCTATCACAACAAAAGATTACAACCTAGGCAGAAGCCTTGGAAATTTCAATGAGATTGCATGAAACACTGATGCAAGATTCGAATCTAGGCATTTAGCAACTTCATGCGCAGTTGCAAAACCTTTGCTTAGAACTAAAGAGTCTAAAGAACGATAGAATAGTTCGGCCAGAGGTGCGCGACGAGATTTGGTGCCTCAAGTGCAAAGTCTAAGGCCATGACAAAGATCATTGCCCAGTCTTCGTGAATTATATTGCAGCAGAAGGACCAATGCCTTTGAGGTTGGAAGCTCAAGAAGGGCCAAGCACAGGGCATGCGCTATGGTGTGCTATCTATCAGGTAGCAGGAAAACATGTGACTGACAATTTCCATTCGCTGCAAAAATTTGTGCAGACACCACAATAGCTCTTCTACAACCTTTGTCAATCGATAGGTCACGATGAGTGCAATTGCTATAATTACTAGTTTATGATGGAAATAACGCACGTATATAGAGTTCAGGTAGAAATGCGATCTCCTGATTAGGGTGTTGGGGAAAGCAGGATTTCAATGGCGCGGATAAGGCCGAGGTGGAGGAGGACCTAACAGAGGTCAAGGACAGGTGATTTGCTATAATTGTGGATGGCCAGGACACTACATACGAGAATGCACTAACCTGATGCGTCTTTCATGCCAATATTGTACTCAGTTCGACCATGAGATAGAAGATTGCTTTGTACTTCTAACAAGGATACATGAGAAGGGGGCGCATCCTCTGTAACCGACTCAGAACCTGCAGATGATGAGGGTTGAGCCTCGCGAAGAGGACCCAAATGTAAATATAGTGCTACGGAGCAGAGTTACAACGGGCAATGATAAGGGGAAGCAACCTAAATAAAGTATGTGGGTCTGCAAAGCTCCAGAGAAGGAATTTGAATTTGATCTGGAGCACACACGCGAAACATTTATGGAAGCAAAGAAAAGCTTCGCTGAGGCCTTTACCTCAGGATGCCAGGATAAGCCTGCTGAAGAAATGGATCCTTCTATGCTTACTACATTCTTAGAGACCTGCATGAAGCTGCTGCGTGATAGCAAGGTTGTAAAGGGGTTGTAGGAGCTGATAAATAGGTGCGCTGGGGAAGAAAACACTCTTGGTGAACCACGCATAGTCAGAAATATTGGTAAGCATAAGGCAAGGACAAGATGTGAGATGAGACTTACCGCGCAGATAGGAGAATATGAAATGGATCAAGTTATTTTGGATCTAGGTTTAGACGTGAATGTTTCGCCTAAACAAACATGGGAGTGGATGGGGAGACCTGCGCTACAGTGGTCTCCAATTCAGTTGACACTAGAAAATCAGCAAAAGATCATCCCCATGGGACGACTATAGGGAGTGACCGTGGATATTGAAGATACGAGTGTGTTGGCTGATTTTGAAGTGATAGAGATTGTGGATGACAACAACCCCTACCTATGCTCCTTGGGATTGATTGGGCTACTGACATGAATGGGGTGATTAACCTGAAGAAGCAAAAGATGACATTTTAAAAGAAATTGCTTCACGTAGTAGTACCCTTGGATCCTGCAGAAGGACTATGCTATACTGAACTAGTCCGCGACTACAAAAGTGATGATGATTTAGACCATATATATAAGATAACATCGCGAGATCAAGATTGGGTGAATCCGACGGTGGACGAACGTATTGCATGGGACCACAAAAGTTACTACACATCAAACTCGGACAAAGAATTGGAGCACTAGCAGAATCAATTACATGAAGTTTCTACATTGCACTGTAACATGATGACTAAATCACTGCGTTGTGTTTCATCATAGGTAAGGAATATGCCCTCTTACGATGGTTTGACTGATGTGGATATATATTTGGATGCATTTGAAAGAGAGGTACTAGAAAAGCATTGCTTCAAGGCCTTGCATTGGGCGCTCCGTGCTAAGCCCACAAGATGGTGGGGTATGCAGAAGGTAGATTTGATGACTGGCATGAATATAGAGGGATGATGAGAATACGCTTTGGGCAGCTAAAAGTACAATTAATGGACAAATATGATGGGAGGGATGATCCGCGTGATCACTTGGTTAAATGGACAAAGGCTTATAAAGAGGAGCCTCAGCCTGAGTGGGTGCATATGTTCTGCCATACTCTAGATGTAATACTGATGAATTTGTACTTGGAGACGGAACTCTGCCATGGCACCAAAAAAAGGGATATTTTGCGCCAGGGATTTTTGATGACGTTCAGTTTCAAGGATGGATTTGAATCTATTGATGAAGTGTTACAGGAGGTGAAGACGACAATTTTTAGGATACCGCATGATCCTCTAGATTTGATTCAACCTGATTGGACTACCTAGCTGAGCCACGGCTAGAGTGTTATAACGTGACTATTGAAGAAGACGGTGAAGAACTAAGGAGGATTAATATTCCGGAGACTAAAGCTCACTTTGAGATTGAGGGACCACAAGTAAAGAATCCAGACATAACCGCACCACTCAAGACGAGATAGGTGAACATTGGCACAGAGGCGGAGCCAAAATTTGCAAATATTGGAGACTACTGCAATGACACAATAGTAGATAAGGTCGCTGAGTTGCTCCACGAATACCAGGACTTGTTCCCTATGAAGTTTTCAGACCTAAAATGGATTATAGGGGACCTGGGCATTATGAAGATTACATTAAAACTGGATGCAAATTCAATTAAGCAAAGGCATTACCACCTCAATCTGAATTATAAGGAAAAGGTTCGCTTAGAGTTGGATAAGATGCTCGCGGCCGGAATTATTGAACTAGTAGAAGAATCTGATTAGGTAAGCCCAATGGTAGTCCAGGAAAAGAAGAAGGATGAAATAAGGATATGCGTAGATCTCAGAAAGTTGAATGACGCTTGCGTGCATGATCCTTTCCCAACTCCATTTACTGATGAGGTATTGGATAATGTAGGTAGCCAAGAAGCATACTATTTCACTGACGGTTTCTCGGGGTACCATCAGATCAAAATCAATCCTAAGGATAGAATTAAGATGACCTTCACGACTAAATGGGGATGCTTTCAGTACATTGTAATGCCTTTTGGGCTGAAGAATGCGCCATCAATTTTTTCGCGCGTAGTCATTGCAGTGTTCAAAGACATCATTCATAAATTTATGGAGGTATACTTTGATGATTGGACAATGTTTGGATTAGTAAAGCACCATGTGTAAAGTCTAAATTTGATGCTCGATACATGTAGGAGATACCAGATCGCGCTCAACCTGAAGAAATATTTGTTTTGTGTCCCTTTTTGGAACTTGCTGGGTCATGCGGTATATAGACAAGGATTGATGGTGGACCCCACGAAGATTGTGATTATAATCAATTTGGAGGCACCAAGAAGTGTGAAACAATTGTGCACAACACTAGGGCATATCAGATACTATAAGAAGTTCATCAAGAGCTATGCCCAAAGTATGCCTTATCATCCACACGCTAATGGGATGGTGGAAGCATTCAATAAAATATTGGAGAGCACACTGACAAAGGTTTGCAATGCACAGATAAATGACTAGGATATGTACGTACTCGCGGTGCTATGGGCTTACAGAATGACTTGTAAGAAGCTGACTGGACAAATGCCTTTCTGGCTAGTTTATGGCATAGAAGTTGTGATGTTGATGGAGGACATTGTACCTAGTCCACGCATCGTGGCATTCATAGGAATGGTGGATCATGGAGCCCTGGAGGAGAGGCTCACATAACTAACAGAACTTGAGGGGGATAGATTTCTAGCTGGATTCCATCAACAAGTTCAAAAGGAGCACGAAAAATCATGGCATGATTGGCACATCAAACTGTGCACCTTCAAGGAAAATGATTTGGTTTTATTATATGATATCAAGTTTGATAAATTTCCAGGGAAATTTAAGATGCATTGGTTGGGGCCATATGTCATCAAGGAGATTACCGATGGTGGAGTAGTTCAGTAGGTAAAATTGAATGGATAACCCTTCCCAGGGAAGGTGAATGGCAGCTGATTGAAGCCATATGTCGGTGATCCGGCTAGATGAATATATGAGGAAAGCACAATCTTAGTGCTCCAGGCAGCTGAAAGGAGGCACGAGACTATAAACTACACTGCCCAGGTTGGGGAGTTGTGTGATTGGCAAAGTGCGCGGAACAAAGGAATGTCACATTGTCCACTGAAGCGGGTAGGGAGCTATGCTATCAAGGAACAAACTGTGTAGGGCAGCCAGAAAGTGACCGTTATGGTCACTCTTCATGATTTGACGGTGAAAAAACGACCAAATGGAGCCGAGTTGGGGAACGATTGGATTTGAATTTGAAAATGCCTATAAAATACATATGGCTGCCTAGCAAAAAGCACTTGGAATTTTGACAATTGAGGTGTTGAGCTCTCAAGCGCGCATGAACCGTGAGTACTATGAAGCTTTGATCGCGAGTTCCACATTTGAGAAGCTTCCAAAGGAGACACAGGATTTGTTGAATAGCATCGTGTCAGTGTCTACAGATACTGTGAGTGTTGGGGAAACAATGGCAGCTGAGGGAGTTGTGATAGAGGTAGTAATGGAAGCAGAGGGAGATGCCCCAAAAGTTGTGAGTGTTGAAGTTCTAGCAGAGGTGCCTAAACCACCAAGGTCGCCCAAGCTGAGGCCCATGCCGACCAAGGAGGGTCCAGAAACAATGAAGGGTAAGCAGTCAGTGCGCGCATCATCCAGGAAGTACCCGCAAAAGGAAAAGCCCACCGTGCAGGAAAAAGGTAAGGTGGTTGACCTAGAGCCTGAAGAAGAGGTCGAAGAAATCCATATGGGTGAGGAGGACCTTGAAATGGGGGCGGAGGATGTTGATGTTGAGGGGTCCGACCCCATTTCTAAACTGCTCGAGTATATTCCTCCGCAAAAAGGCAAGACAAAGGTTCTAAAGGATATTGATGAAAGTAAGGTAATGTTGCATACACCCTTACTACCGAATAAAATTGTCTTTGAAGGACCACACCTGGGGCTCATCCCCCTTCTAAAATTGGAAGATTGGGATTTGGCTGACACTGAGCGCTTCCCCCATTTAGTGATATATCAACTTATGCGTTGTGTCTTCTACAAAACTCTGGTGTGACCACCTTGGAGCCAAGGAAGTGGCTGAAGGGCATCGATAGGGAAAGCTTGCTAAACCTGCTATGGGTGCCATATTAGAACCGTGCACCTATCACCATGACAGTGATCAAGCAGTTGTTGCACTTGGTGCACGATGTGTGTCTATGGCTAGAAGAGTCTGTTAGCACTTGAGATTTCACCTAGGCTGAGATAGACAAATCCTCAAAGCTACATCAAACCATTTCACCTCGTAGCTAGCCCTACGAGGTATGAGAAGGCTCTCTCGGGTCAAACTCGGTGGATTTTTCAATAGGATGAGTTTGACCAATTAGGAATAAGGATTTTAGGCTAGTAAACTGATAAGGGGGTTTGATTTAAAGTTTTTGGGTTTTTTGGTGGCAATCGGAGGGAGTGCAATTCAGGGTGCGGGGATTGAGCTCAGTTTTTGCAGGTGGGTCTTTGGGGCAAGGTAGGAGTTTATGCTGATGCCTTTAGCTAAAAACGACGATCAAGGAGGAAAGGAGAGAGGCTAAAGAGGGCGAACAATGAATTCAAATCCTCTCTAGACAGTGGAAAACATAAATTTTAAACAAAATTGAA
>APFE030172233.1:69368-100065 GCA_000404065.3 Pinus taeda
ATAGTACAAAATTCACCCCTGCAAGAGTGACCTGCCCATCATGAAGGTGCAAAACAAATAAACGTGCCAACTCCCTGTCATGCTGAATCTGAGCAAGCCTCTCACGGAACTGAAAACATGACATATAGCGGAAACCATTCATGGCCAAAGGACAGGCCTGCAATTCTGCCAAAGAAGTGGGTTCCTATCTCCTATGATGACCACCTTTGCCCCCCTTACGAGGCCTTTGCTGTACCTCTACCTCTGGAGATGATGAATGGTCATCACCTTGCTCATAAGTCTCGGTATCTGACATGGTTTTGGAGCAAGACGTGCAAACTGAAAGATAAAATGAACTGCTGACTCTGCCTGCAAAAATGCTGAGAAGTATGTTGTTTTCAAGGGGAAAAATCATAAGGGAAATGTTAGGGGAGGGATTTTTAATAAGGAATGGGAAAATATATAAAAACAGGGTTTTTTAGGGATAATTCACAAAATGTTACACATATCATCTCATCTTTTAGGAAATCATTTGCAACGAAATACTTTATTAGGATTTTATCATATGGGAAAACATGTATGATAGTAACTAAGGGAAAGGACATACCTTTCAACAGGGGTATGGGACAACATTATTCATTTGAGTTTTTTGTCCTTTAATGTACATCATGAGGCAAACTCTGTTGTTTCAAAGGGATTCATGTACATTTGGTCATAGGGGAAGGAGGGCTTTATTTACATTTTTGTCAAAAGGAGAAAAGGGATTTCATTGACAACTTCAAAAGGAAAAGAGTAAAAGGGAAAACAGGGTTTGGTTTTGGGAGACACAGCAACATTATTTTTGTAGACAATAACTACAGCAATATGTCCCTTTTATAAATATACACAGCTGCATCTTTCTTGTTTTTTTTTTCTATGGATATATAACAGCAGCATGCCTTCTTTTTTTTTCAATGACTATACACAACAATATCTCTTTTGTTCATATTTGGTCATTTTGGCATATTATTGCTATTTTTTCTTTTCACATAATATTTTTATATTTTTTGTTATTCTTTTGTTTTCCTTGATGTTGTTTATTTAGTTTGCTTGTTGTGGGGAGGGTATTATGGTTTGGGTAGAATACATGAAAGGGCATTAGGGTTTTGTAAAGGATTTTGGGGAGGGATAGGGTTTTAGGAATTTGGGATGGGAATTTAGTATTTAGTGCAAATGAGAGAAGAGATAGATATATTACAACATTTGTGAATTAAATTTCATAGGAAACAAGGAGGGAAAAAGAGGGACTTAAAACCTTGAAAAAACACACAAACCCTGGCATAATTCCTACATTAACAACAGCCAAATTTACCATTCTCTTGCAAATCTTAAATGATAAATCCATTAAATACATCATTATTTCATCATCCCTTGGCATCATTCATGAATTTAGAGCCTACCTCGATCGATTTAGCAACTTAGGAGGGCGATTTGATCGATTTGGAGGGTTTCTGGCAAACTCAGGCCGAGTGGTCGCGCCCCTGTTCTGAGTGGTCGCGCCCCTGCTGAGTGGTCGCGCCCCTTGGAAAAACGCACTGCAGAGATGGCTCTGAGTGGTCGCGCCCCGCCCAACTGGTCGCGCACCTAGTTCGAGTGGTCGTGCCCCTTGGAAATGAACCCAATTGCTGCAAATCGCCTTCTTTGAGCTCTCTCTTGTCTTTGCAAACTCTCAAATGCATAATGAGACATGTTTAGAGGGAATTTAGTCTTTGTAGGCCCAAATTTGAAAAAATTAAATCACCAAACCCACTTTCTAATGTTTTATGTTTTGACGTTCACTTTAACACTATTTTAAGTTCGCTTTGCCTGAATTTGATCTTTTGAGTGCTTTAACTCGGTTCTTTTTGCAGGTTGACTATCTGATGGATTCTGGCGAGGAAACCAGGGTTATTGTCGGCATTCTGAAGAATTTTGAAAATTTTCCTTATTTTTGCAAATTTCACATGACCTTGGGTTTAAAAACAGGGTTTTTAAATCCAAGGTATAAATGAGCTGTCGCTGATGAAAAATATCAATGGAACATATTTACATACCTCCTTCCAGCTTGCTGGGGGGGGACTATTAGACCTTTGACTCATGACCTTGCAGTGATTTTGACCAAAACCCTAGACCTAGACTTGGGATTTCAAGACAAAAATAAAACAAGTGTAACACAAGCTCATTTAAATGATATGACCTGATCCAGCAAAGCCAAGAAGGGAACAAGGACCAGCTCCTCCATCAGTGTTATGGCATGCCTAACGGGATGCAAAATTGATGCTGATGAGACACCTACCTATGCATATGCAAAGAGCTGTTGATCACCGATGGAGGGCTCAAGACCGACACTAACAGAGTCGATACCTATCACTGGCATGCTGATCCATAGGTCACCCAACCATCGCACTCAGGAGAAAATATGGCCATGGCGTTTGGAAAAAATACAGGTGAGTGCGACCTCGCCGAAGCAATGAAGGACAAGTTCAAGCTTGCAAATGAGCCGCACGATTATGCCATCACCAATATAACTGACCCCGCGGTCAACGTAGCCACCCAAACCTTGCCAAGAAAGATCATGAGGAAGTGTCACGCAAATGAAGTGTCGGCACCCATAGTATCCTTAGTGGCCCTATGCGTGTAGGGCGTACAGTTTAATTGGGCGCTCTACCTCTATAGTGAGTTCCTAGCGAACTGTAGAGAATCCCAAGATCACATCAAAACGTTTCACTATGTATAGTTGTTGTTGTCCATAGTGCTGATCGCGTGGGAGTTATTAGAGGATAGTTAGTTTCCTCTAGTTACCCTAGACCTACTGAAAGTAGTGAAGTTCGCTTCTCTCTGGGCTACAAAAGACCCCCAAAGGGTCAAGGACAACAAGATCTTTTGGATCTTAATGGAGATGAGTATCCATATGGCCATCAACCGCAAACTGCGGCTGTCGCCAACCATTTTTGATAAGCTGCAAGAGTATGTGGAGTTCAAGGCCAACTTCCACCATGTCTCGATACGTGTGTGAAAGGATCCTGAGAAGAAATGGTATGACCTACCATACCTTGTAACAGACGACACGATTGCAGTAGTCCTCGACCGCTGGCCGACAAATTGGTGCACTACCTCGGACTTAACAGCTGGGTCTAGCAAGTCCACATCGCAGTGAAAGAAGAAAGAGGCTAAGCTTAAGATGGAGCAATTAGCTGTGAAGCGAAAAAAGGAAGCTAAGGACAAGGCCAAGGCAGAGCGCACTGCCGTGAAGCAGAAAGGAGGTCAAGAGGAGGAAGAGGAGCACAACTCTGAAAGGAGTTAGAAGTTGCTTTCCTTGAAGATAGAGGAGGATGAAAAGTAGTCAAAATAGGGAGTAGTGGACCGAGAGACTACTTCGTTCCAGGTTAAGCGCAATAGAGATCCAAAGAGGTAGGGTTTCGGAAGAAGTTTAAGGCCAGCAAGACTTCCTTCAATCCAATCACCTTAACCAAAGGTGACTTGAATGATATCGACAATACGGTTTGGGATGCCACCACATAACTGCTACAGGAGTTCGAGCTACAACAGAAATAGGCATTGAGCACCATTCAAACAGGTTGCAAGAGTAGCAGATCCAAGAGTCATAGGTACAAACCAGTGTGGGTCAGAGCAGTGCGACGTCAACTAGTTTGGCGCTTGGCACCGTAGAAGAAGTAGGAATGGTGCACACAATGGATCCCCACGCAATAATGTTGCTCGATGGAGCACTGACTATAGAGACAGAAGCTGACAAGCCTGTTGTCAGTGCTCTCAAGGGGCGAGACTCCATTTGGTCGTGCTTCCAAGTGAAGCCCTTCACACTTTGCAGGATGGTGTGATCGTGGAACTTTACGCCCGCAAACAGTGTATGCTATAGGTTATCAGTGAGCAGAAAGTAAACAATGCTTAGATGGCTATGCAAAAAAATTATGCTATTGATCTTGTTAAGATCATCACAGAAAAGAATGCGCAAACAACCAAGGTAGTAGCTGAAGCATGCAGGTCTGTCCCAGAGCTGGACATTCTTGAAGATGAGCCAGTGGATGTGCGGATTCAGAAGCTCGCTACTAGAGTATGCAACATAAGGATAGAGTTGGCAAAGGTTCAGTTTGAAATGAACCTCAAAATCATAGAATTGCAGTTGAAAGCCTAGCCTTCAACTTCTCCAGAAATCAGAGAGTAGCGCGAGGTAGCTGTGAAGGACATTGTTGCAGCAGTGGATAGCACAACTAAGGATTGCACTGTGCTCTTCGAGCAGTCACTTGAGGTAGTCACTAGCCTACAAGAAGATCCCAATGTGCAGAGGCTAGAATGGGTTCCCCTAAGAGTCAATTTTAGGGTTAAAAGCCCAAGTTTTGGGGCGAAAAGCCCAAATTTTGTATAAAGAATGTAAATTCTCCACATGTAAAGAGTTACTAAGGGTTTTCTGCCCTTTGTTTGTAGAAGTCATGTCGGCTTTAGAGATCTACCAATGCTTCACAGACCATGGGATTGTATAAAAAGAAGTGTTAAAAGAGTCTCATAGTAGAATTAGAATTATTAGGCAGTTCATAGTTGGAGTCATCGATGAGTTAGTATAGGGCTAAGAGCAAGAGTCTTAGCATAGGAAGAAGCTCTACAGTTGAGTGTGCATAGGCCTAGGGTAGAAGTCTTTAGTTGAGTGCGTGAACCCCTATAGTTGTGTGCGCAGGGTAATTAGAGTCTGTAGTGAGATCTAGATCGTTAATGAAGAGAAGTATTCTGAAATTGTTGTGTATTTTACTTCTATCAATTGCATGTGATTATGTATGTTGAACACCAGTTTTCTGTTTTAATGTTGTTTTGATGCGTGAATCTATATGTTTCCCTCTGTTATATGAACGAAAGTAAAGATATATGTTTACACAAATATAATCATAAGTGCATGTTAAATTTGGCCAATATGTAAGATAATTCGGGTAATTATATAGTAAAAGTAGTTACATAGGTGCATAAGTGTTACATAGTAATTTGTCACTGACCTCGTCTCAGTCCCTCTATTGTGTCATACATCATATAAACATGTCCATATCTTCCCACTCATGCAAGAAGATTAAACAAGTGCTCTCTAATGCTAAAGATTGACCCTCTTTGCCTAAGTTTATGCATCATCGCAAGTAAACCCTTAAAAAGTGCAATAGTTCCCTGTCATGAACTGTATAGTTGCGATGTCGTCATAGGTGTGCATGTGATTCCTACGACGGTCAAATTTTGGGGCTCGGTGAAAGTATTCCATATGTTTATTGCGACGATTGGTCCAAACACATTTCTCCCTTTCGATATCATCACTAAGCCCTAGTTTATGACCTGTGACGATAGAGATTTGGTGAATTAGTTCAAACAGTCGGCGTTCTGGGTGATTTTAGAACTGGTTGTTGGGTCAGATTGGTTCACCTTTCCTCCTCTCGGATGGTATTCCCACCTTTTATGAAACCTCCCTTGAGGATAAGCTCCCTCTCCCTCATTTTATGGAGGCTCCTCCTCCTATAAAAGCACTCACCATTGCTATGATAAACTAGTTACTAGTTGTTGGTTCCTAGTTCCTAGTTACTAGTTGCTAGTTGGATTGAAGCAGATTAGATAGCTTTGGTGTGAGTTTGACAAGTGTGGAATTGTTGATAGTTTGGTAAGAGGTTGTGGAGTGCTTTAGCCTTGCATTAGAGTTTGTGAGTGAGAGAGAGACATTATCCATTTGGGAGACCCATTCTTGAGAGTAAATGCTTGAAGGAAAATACTGGCTGGGCCCTCTAAGAAGGCTTGCGATGTCAAGGCTTGGTTGTAAGCTTTGCTCTTGATTTATTTTAATACAATCAATAACAATTTCGTATATCTTGTGTACAATTTACTTGATAGCTTATGATTCCTTGACTTTATAAGTAAATAGATCATTGTTGTTCTTGGTTATGTGCTCTGTTGTTTTCTTGTGGTGTTTCAGGTTGATTTCTCATTAAGGAGAAGGAAACAGAAGTTGGAGCGGTGCAACGAAAACTTCATCAAACACTGGTTTTGAGGTAGGCCTCCAATGATGACTATTTAAGGAAATTGATTGCTTTTTTGTTTTTGCTGTGACTAGTCCCACTCTAGGGCTAAAGGGGTTGCCTCTGTCCGCAAAGGTTCCTACTTCACAAGTTGGCGACTCTGCTGGGGAGTTCTTTGTATGTTTTCTTCTTGTTTACTCTTGGTTTTTCTTTTGATTTAGTGTCTCTTGAATTTTGGGGTTGCACTTTTAGTTTTTGGATTACCTGGGTCAATCTAGGAATTCCCCTTACTATTTGGAAGAACAGCCCGGTGTCTTTCAGGTGTTGTCACTTTTATTTTCCTTTTTTTAAACTCATCGTTGAAGATAGCTTAACAATAGCGATGACATCATTTTTCCTCTTTAGTAAATTTGTGCATGGCTGGTTACCTATCACACAATCACGATTTTTCCTGAAATCGGACCGTTGTAGAAGATATGTGTACCCCTGTGACGACGTCACTCAGTTTTTGTATTTACACTTGTGACGACTGGCTTATCGCCACATGTTTCTTGTTATAGGCTCGCGAAGATTCCTGTGCAATTTGTTTTTTTTCAACTTTACCTCCTAAAGCCATCAGTCTTGCTTACCCCCTGTTGTTTTCTGTCTCCCATTAGATTGTTTTGATTGCTTTGGTTAAGGCTTGTTTCTCTTTGACTTCATTTGAGTGAGTCTTGTGTTTTAGACCCCGTGACCTAGCTCTCTTAAGTGTTTCAAACTGTTTGCCTAGGTTACTTGTATATCCAAGGTTTATCTACAACCGTCTTATTGATTTGCTTGAGGCTTTTTTTTGCTGCCTGTTTTCTTGCTGGTTGATTTTTAGTGTTGATTATTGAACCATTTTTTCAAATTGATTCGATTTCCGCACTATCAAACATAGATCACATTTGTTTGGATCAGTTAGGTTTACACTTGCTTGTTTGTCATTACAATTCCAAAAATAAAAAATATTGCATTCATACAGCATACGAAAGTTAAAGTGCTTTTGCATTACTGACTTTTCAAGATTGAGAAATTGGAAAGCAAAGTTCAAATCTTTCATTAGTAGTTGTGAGATAACTGTATTTATGCATTTTTTTTCTTAGTGCTTGCATTTTCTTGTCTTGGTTTTGCGTTTACTTGGGAATGTACTCTCTACCTTTCTTTAAGTAGGTATTCATCAAAACAATTGATGCTTTACTCATTCTAGTTGCATCCTAGGGATTTTTGACATACATTCAGTAGGGCCTAAAAACCGAAACTTAATTCAAGATCAACTCTTAAAATCAATTGAATGAAATTAACAACGCATTGGAACTTAACGCACATTATTTAGAGGTCTAGGCTAGAGACGTGCTCTGGAGTTGTTAAACCTAGTCACTATTGTTTTCACTTAAGGTTGGGTGATTCCTCCTTCTATGACTCAATAGATGTTAGTACGAACTCGTGCTCCCCGTACCGTCAAGTATATATTGGGATACCCCACTAGGTTACCATCCTACATCCATAGGAAGTTGTGTCTACCGCCTTACGAACTGTAACGCATCGAACATAGCATTCGGGAAGATTGACTGTCGTACGGAAAGTCCTTGGTCATTTCTCTTTCATTTGATCACCAAGGTGTATATGCAGTTTTACGGTTTGTCTGGTAAACCTTTTGCCTAGTTCTTCAGAGTAGACACTTTCACTACTTTTCAACTCCTTAAAAGGAAAGGATCATTTGAGCACTTGTCCTTTCAGGTTCATTAAACATTCGAAGGCGACTAGAGTCATCTTTTGTCCTTTTTCTTGACTCTTTAAACATGAAATGGTCAAGTTTTGTTCTTGTGTCATAAAATTTACTACCCGCGAAATAATCCTGGTAACAGTTCGAGTCCTGGATTACAGTGCACGTGTTTTTCAGGCTCGTTCTTGATGGAAACCTTCCCCCAGTCTACCGGCCAAGGTCTTCCCCCAAATGGAACTCCTGGTTTGTTTCCTCCATTTGGAAATGATGGTGCTCCATATATGGCAACATTGTCCTTACCTAGGTTAACCATCGGTTTGCCCGTTTGGTTGTTTTCAACCTCGGTGGTCCCAAGCATCATGAATCCTATTCCATCGTCTCCTTTGTTTGAATCGCGAAATGATGATTCCAAGGTTGAACCTAAGCCTTCTTCTCCTATTTCTTCCTCCTCCTCTCCTCCTTCGCCTGGTGAAATTTCTCTATCCAGTAACCAGGAGGTTAAGAAGAAGAAGAGAAAGATGAAGAAGAAGAAGAATTTGGATAAGCATCAGACCACCCATCCAGCTCCTATTCCGGGTACATCACAGGTCGTGACACCTTCTGATCCTCTGCGGAAAGTTAAGTTTCCTTGTAAATTGTGTAAGGTGCACCATCTTCTTCGTGATTGTCCTGGCATTCCTAGGATCTTAGAAGTATGGTCTCACAATCTGGCTCGTCTGTCATCGTCCTCTACAGCTCATGCTGATGCTACCCTAGCAACTGGCAGTGGTAAGAAGAAAGGGAAGATTTGATTCCCCTGTAGGCTATGTGAAGGTAACCATCCCCTTCACCTTTGTCTGCTCATGGATAAAGGTTCCGCTATTTTGGAAAGTCTTATAGCTTCTTCGCCTCCACTTCCCATTGGTTATCAGAGGCTCTCTTCAGACCCTCTCCTGGTTGACAAAGAGATTAAATTAGATTCTTCTCTTGTCCACCCTTCTCTTCCTGAACCTGGTTGTGCTCATCCTGTTCCTGACCAACCATTGGTTGGAACGAGTGTCAACTTGGATTCACCACCAGTGGTCCACTCTGTTCCTGAAGAACATCATGATTATACTGCTCAAGTTCTCCTCCTCTCATTATATTCTTCTAAGTCTGAGAGTGACCCTCCTATCCTGGCTAATTTAGAGAGTCCTACTTCAATTCCTGTAGAGCATGGGGGAAATCATATGATACCCCCACCAAGTAGTTCGATCATTTCCTTTGACTAGAGTCACTTCAATGCTTTCAACCTTCCATCCTATATGCCTTTCCATATTACAGTACATGCCTATAATAAGGCAGTACCTGGCATTGTCTTAGATGAAGGTGCGTCAGTTAGCCTCATGCCTTTCACTACTTGGCAAGCTTTGGGCTCCCCACAACTTGTGCCAGTCACTCAGAATCTGTTAGCATTTGACGGAGGAACTATTCAACCTTTAGGGATCCTTCTGAAGTTCCCTGTTACTTTGAGAGGCAAAATCGTCTATATAGATGTGATGTTTGTCCAAGGGGATTTAAATTTCAGTCTTCTCCTTGGCCGTGATTATATTTATGCCATGGGGGATCTTTTTTCCTCACTTTTCCGTGTGGTTTGTTTTTTGCACGATGGAAGAATGGTGACTATTAATCAATTGTCATTCTTCTTTAGTCACCCAGTGCCTCCTGTACCACCATCATCCCCTCTTAGTTCTTGTTCGCAAGCAGTACCTTCCTTGCCACAGGTCAATTATGTGGCTACCCATTCTGTCTCCGCCTCTGTTGATGATCATGCAAATGGTCTCGTACATCATGTACTGGGGGCATTGGAACTTGATCTATCAGTGGTGTCTAATGACATGTGTTCCTCCTGGAGCGTGCTTCTTCTATCTGATGAAGATCTCTTTGGAGCCATGTTTTCCTACGGTGTATGAACAGGAGTTCCGAGGATAGTTCTGATATTGTGTCAATCTCGTTAAAAAATGAAGCAAGGCCAGAGGATAGTTTTGATCTTGTGTTGACCTCTTAAAAAAATGAAACAAGGGTTATGAGGATAGTTCTTTTACTGTGTCAACCTCATTAAAAAAATGAAACCACTCCCTTTTCCAAATTGATTCCTTGCTTAAGATCTCATAAAATCCAAGTCGAGTCTTTACTTAAGATCTCGTAAAATCTGAGTCAAGTCTTTCCAAGATCTCGAAAGTGAACCTTCATTCCATCCACCTCATTGAATGTAATAAATCTTGGGGGAATGTCCCTCGATTTGAGTCATTATGTTGGGTGGAAATGCGAACTTATAGCAAGCATAGTTTTTTGTTTCAAGATTGTGTAAACATGAAACCGAATCCAAGCAGAGTTCTCCATGGTTCAAGCTTGTGTAAAAATGAACCCATACCTGATTTACACCTCGTGAATACCGTTTTTATCCGCTAAATTCTACTAGATGAGCCTTGGTTATTTCGTTCCATCATCTCCATCTCTTAGGCTGATCATATGCTTTCACTTGGTTGTTTTTCCTTTCCTGAGGGACCACAGCGATGAGTGGTTTTATTAGCCAGCCTCTTGACCATTATATGTTTTGAGCAGTTCCACCATTGCCGGAACCAGTTGTTGCCCTTTATACCACTCATTCCTCTAGGACGAGTCACCTTTAAGCTCTTTTCTGACTCGTAAAAGATGAGAAGAGTGCCGAGTATTTTTCCTTTTTTACTCGTTAGACAGAATAAAAAGGCAGTCCACTTTCAACTCTTTTCCGACCGTATAAATACGAAAATATGGTCAGGATTTTGTTGTTTCAAGTTCGATTTTGGTTATGAAATATCGCGTCTCCAATAACTTTTTTACTTTTTTCAAATCGGGAACACTAATTATGAAAATTACTCCTTGATTGTAATGGTCAAGCAGTTCTCTGGAGTATTGTTTTCTACTTTTTCGGGCTTGAGGGACACAAATTTACGAAAAAGGACCCCCCTGGAGTTTTCTTTTTCATGTCTTTTTCAAACTCTCTAAACATGAAAAAGACTCTAAGTTTTGCCTATGTCGGGCTCGTTAAACTCTGATAACATTAGACTTGTCACCATGATGAGACTCTTGCTTCTCCTCCCTAGGGCTCATTAAACTATCACTAGGTTGGATTCGTCTGAAGTTCAAACTTATATCACAAGCATATGCTATCCCCTTCAAGCTTATTTTTCAAAAATAATTGGGGTACTCACTAGCAATGGTGGGGTAAAATTTGGAAGTTGTCTTTGGTTACCTACGACAGCTAGTCACTCTTGAACATCGACACTTTTGCTTCTCGTCAAGTTGGGATATCCTTACATCATCATTGGCCTTCCGGGGTTTTGGGTTGCCATTTTGCCTCATTCCATCTGATCCATGTCGCCTCCATCAAACTTCAGATCCCATATTATCAAAATGCTGCTGCATTCCAGAGTCGTGTCACCGACATGTTCAAGAGTATAATCCTACTGCAGTTCACACCCTTACCTCCTCCTCTGATGCTCTATTTCACCACCTACCGTTTTTTCCTTGTCTTGTGTCATTGATGAGGGTAACATTATGGCCCTCCTGCGATGGATCATCTCCTATCAACATCAACTCATTATCCAGGTAGTCGATCTAGAGATTCCTTTCCGTACCTTGGAGCTTGCATGCCTCAATGGCAAGTTCTTCATAGCTGATGATGAACTTTCATTATTGGTCTTCGATTGAGTGATTCCACGAGTGTTCAACTTCAGATTACTTTTCATGCTTAGTGGAATGTATTGGCAGTACCTTGAGAACCATTGGCATTATTGGTGGTCTCTCTCACACTTGTTAACGATTTCCATCGTTGACCGATAATCAAGTGATTTTCTATCATGCTCGACTTCAACACATCTATTTGCATGCTAGAACTTGTACTATGATTGGTTAGGGTTTCAAGACCTCGAACAAAGATTACATATGTTCGGGCTGTGTGGATTGGTTCGTGCTTACATACATGAATCTTTGATTGGATGGCTACGACCATACCTGAGTCTTCATGGATGGCTACAACCATACCTTTATCATCATATATGGTCTTATCAACTAGGTGGTTGCATCCATACCACAGACCAAGTTTCATATGTCTTTTGGATGGCTGCGCCCATGCCTAGACTACATGTATTTCACTATCAAAGATATCAGTTATACTTGTGCCTGCAGGTTCTTCGTGGTGGTGTTCCAGTTCAGTTATGATTTCGTAAAGCATTTCACCCCTCCCACTCTCTCGAGCTTCATGCTTTATGGGGCATCTGTTACACAGTAATTTGTCACTGACCTCGTCTCAATCTGTCTGTTGTGTCATACATCAAATAAACATGTCCATATCTTCCCACTCATGCAAGAATATTAAGAAAGTGCTCTCTAATGCTAAAGATTGACCCTCTTTGCCTAAGTTTCTACATCGTTGCAAGTAAACCCTTAAAAAGTGCAACGATTCCCTATCATGAACTGTATAGTTGTGACATCGTCGCAGGTGTACATGTGTTTCCTGTGATGGTCGAATTTTAGGGCTCGGCACAAGTCTTCTAGATGTTTATTGCGATGATTGGTCCAAACACATTGATCCCTTGCGATGTCGTCGCTAAGCCCTAGTTTATGACCTGTGTCTATCCAGATTTGGCGAATTAGTTCAAACAGCCATCCTTCTGGGTAATTCTAGAACTAGTTGTTGGGTCAGATTGGTTCGCTTTTCCTCCTCTCGGATGGTAGTTCCACCTTTTATGAAACCTCCCTTGAGGATAAGCTCCCTCTCCCTCATTTTATGGAGGCTCCTCCTCCTATAAAAGCACTCACCATTGCTATGATCAGCTAGTTACTAGTTGTTGGTTGCTAGTTCCTAGTTACTGGATTCTAGTTGGATTGAAGTATATTAGATAGCTTTGGTGTGAGTTTGACACGTGTGGAATTGCTGATAGTTTGGTAAGATCTTGTGGAGTACCTTAGCCTTGAATTAGAGTTTGTGAGTGAGAGAGAGACATTATCCATTTGGGAGACCCATTCTTGAGAGTAAATGCTTGAAGGAACATACCGGCTGGACCCTCTGAGAAGGCTTGTGACATCAAGGCTTGGTTGTAAGCTTTGCTCTTGATTTATTTTAATACAATCAATAAAGATTTCCTATATATTGTGTACAATTTACTTGATAGCTTATGATTCCTTGACTTTATAAGTAAATAGATCATTGTTCTTCTTGGTTACGTGCTCTGTTATTTTCTTGTGGTGTTTTAGGTTTATTGCTCATTAAGGAGAAGGAAACGGAAGCTGGAGTAGTGCAACGAAAACTTCATCGAACACCGATTTTGAGGTAGGCCTCCAACGATGACTATTTAAGGAAATCAATTGTTGTTTTGTTTTTGTTGTGACTAGACCCACTCTAGGGCTAGAGGGGTTGCCCCTGAGAAGGCTTGTGACGTCAAGGCTTGGTTGTAAGCTTTGCTCTTGATTTATTTTAATACAATCAATAACGATTTCCTATATCTTGTGTACAATTTGCTTGATAGCTTATGATTCCTTGACTTTATAAGTAAATAGATCATTGTTTTTCTCAGTTACATGCTCTGTTGTTTTCTTGTGGTGTTTTAGGTTAATTGCTCATTAAGGATAAGGAAATGGAAGCTAGAGCAGTGCAACGAAAACTTCATTGAACACTAGTTTTGAGGTAGGCCTCCAACGATGACTATTTAAGGAAATCGATTATTGTTTTGCTTTTGCTGTGACTAGACCCACTCTAGGGCTAGAGGGGTTACCTCTGTCTGTAGAGGGAACACTTTCCTACTTTACAGTAAGTACCACAATCACTTATTAGGGTTGCATGAAGAGCGATTGTAACCCTTCATGAAGGTTCCAAAGACAACCATGAAAGTGTATCGATAAGCCCTAAAAGGCTTATCGATCTACACAAAGGAAGAGTTAAGCGTTCAAAGCTAACATCACATCCATCTCAGGGTGCGAAAACTTGGTCCTAGCATCCCCCCATACTCCTTCGGGTGAGACTTCAGCCCGCACTCCACGGACTGATGCCGAAAGGGCCAGTAGTGTAGGGATTTGCTTGGCTGACTAATGTTGAACATGGGTCAGGGCCCATCAAACCAACAATCATGCACTAGACCAGGACTAATAGTCATAAGTCTTAGTGAAGGCACTAGGAAGGAGAATGGAGGAGTGAATAAGCATCTAAAATTAATACTCCTTGAGCATATAGAATCCAAGATAGGAAGTAGTCTTATTGACTGACACTCTATGAGGATTGAGCAGGTATCCAAGAAAAGACTGGTCAAAGAGGACCGATATTATTTGAGGATTGGGAATATAAGATAAGAATATTCCTAAAAGGACATACCTAGTGAACATCCATATGGGGTATGTACCTTGAGAAGTAGTGTGGTGTCTCACATAAAACCTCCCAACATTTTTTTTTATATAAGTAGATATTATCAAGTTAAGTCCTTACTACGTTGATAGTGTTGGTTATGATGTTGATGCTTAAAGATGGCTTACCAATCTGTCTCTTCTTATGATAACTCTTCAATTTGAGAAAAATACTTCTACCATTTGTACAATTATGAATACCTCCCTAGTTAAAAGGGAGTGTTGGAAAATATAACTAGTTTCTATATTGTCATTGTACTCATGTCATTATGTATTTATTATGTAACAAGAAAAAGAATAAAGAAAAATATTATTTTCAAGCATTGGTTTCATGCTTCTTTTGATTTTTCATCTACCTTAAGCATGTTCTTCATGCTTCTAGGGTTTGTCATGTCATAAGAATATTTTTCACGAGTCAAGAGAGTCATTATCATTTGTATAAGACTCTATTTTCCAAGTTGTACTATGTAAAATATATTATTTTTATGTCTTGAAAGTAAAAAATACCTCCAAGCATAAGTCGACCCTGTCAGTGACAAGTTAGCCTAGAAGAGGCCTATTCGACTTCATGAGAAGGCTATAAAGAAGCAAGTTTGATTCAACTTGGACACACTTTTGCAGTTTGATCTCAAGCAACAAAAGAAGAAAAACAAGAGTGAAAGACAAGGACAAAAGAGGAAGTCTAAACAAGAAGAAAAGATCTGATTTTTTAGCCTGATTCTCTCACATGTGAGAAGACTGGGGTTTATGTCAAAGTTGCAGGGCCGAGAGTTGTAGACCGAAAGTTGCAGACCTACATTGTCAGATGAAACCTTAACTAGAGAAGATCTTGAAGAAGGAATTACTCTCATTGAATTTGAAGCATTTGACTTGCTTAAGGAAGAAATTCTTGAAGGGACTACACACACAAGAAATCTAGAGTTTCTACAGTCTAGAAGCCTAAATTTCAGATCTTAAACAGAAGGTTGAAATTGTTATTGGGAGCAAGATTGAAAGAGTTTTGACCTTGGTAAACTTGGTTAATATTTGACTTGTTTGAAAGAGATTCTTGGAGGGATGACTCAATGCTTGGAGGAGGTCTTGAATTTGGTTTTGGGGTCTTGTATTTATGGTTTGAACTGATTCTATAAGAATATAAGAGATTATTTCTGGGTTTTCCCCCTAAGCATTTTTTCCTTGGCTTGGAGCCTACTTCTTATGTCTATTGTCTTTGTTGTTTATGCTCTTGATAATTGTTTGATGAAAATATATAATAAAGAATAATGACAAGATAACTAAAGTTCACAATCTTTTATCAAGGTTAAGGAGAATTGTTTTTAATAGCTTCCCTACTAGATTCTCCAACAAATATTGACATGGTGACCATATCTATATTGTATCTCCAAGCCTCCACCTTTTATTAAGCATACCAGTGTTTCATAAGAGTATTATACCAAATCATAAATGTTTCTTATCTCATATAATATATATATATATTAGGCTTCCCACTTCACAATCTCAATCGCTCTAGATTAAACCTCCTCACAAAATATATTCATTTTCTATTAAATGACTATTTAGAATAATATGACAAAAAAAATCGAAAAAACCTTGGACATGCCATAATGTTTTTTTATCATGGTTAAGAGCCCTCCATGTGACACTGTTGAATGTTTGAATTCCATACATCCTTACAATATAACAATACATTCTAAGCCAAACTTTTACCAACACATCATGGAGAGAACCTAAGATGACCCTCAAACAATTGGAAAACCCATTTTGATTGAGAGGCTAGATGCCAAACACCTCAATGACCCTAAAACTACCAAATCAAAAACATGAATATTTCTATTAAGGTGCACACATTCACTCCTAAGTAGAACTACCCTTGAAGTCACAAAGGACTTCACATTAGCCATTTCCTAGTCAAATATAGTCGTTGGAAGATATACTCTCCTTATTTAACATGTAGCCATGATCTGATTCTTCAACTTGTCCTGACGATGAACCACACTCGTTGGTTCGAAACGCGTCGAAGAAATTATTATAATGTGATTTCCGCCAAAAAATCTTCTCAAAAACTTGATATGGATCACAAAATCTTAAATTCAACAATTACCAATAAAGTTACAATGTTGAAAAGTAATTTTAATCTATTGGGATCACCCCCTAAAGGTGTAATGGGGGGACTGAATGACCCATAGTGTAGTAATTATTGTGGAGGACATTCAATGTAAGGAGGAATAGGTCCCATAAGGGGAATTTTGAAGTAAAAATGAACCTCAAAGCAAAAATGTATTAACAAAATCAACTTTAAAATAACCAATCAGATTCAATATGATGATGTCATTCCCAGGAGAAAATATTTTTTGAGGAAAGATACCAAAACTATATTTTAAGTAGTATTTTTTGCTTATATAGTTATAGGTTTACTCAAATATCAAGTGTAGACACCCATTGTATGTAGAATTAAATTTCACATCCAGTAAGAACTCGCTACATACTTTTGAGTAGACCCATATTGAAAAAAATTGAAAATACATGGAAACAAATGTGTTTCTTTTAAGAAACGTGTTTTTCATGTATTTTCAATTTCTTTCGATGTGTGTCTACTCAAAAGTATGTAGAGTGGGTACTCATTGGAAGTGTAATTTAATTATGCTTCAAATTGGTGTTTACCCTTCACATTTAAGTAAACCTATAAGGAGATAAGTCGAAACTGCAATATTAAAAAAAAAAAAATAGTTTTCTTTCTTTTTCTTTAAAAAATTGTCTCTTATTTTATTATTTTTCTTAGGAGGTCCATTTTAAACCTCAAATTTTCCTTAATAACTATGCTTGTTATTATTAAATAAGGCCCACAATGATAGTTAGTATTGAATAAATGTAATGGATCCTCATTATAGGTCCACTAGCTAGTTAGGAGGCTTTTATAATTAGGGTTCTCTTGGTAGTTATAAATAACAATGCAATCCTTATTATGAAGGATGTATAATTTATTATATTTAAAGCTTAGTTCATTTGACAAGGTGCTTGACATTAAGAGGAAAGGGAGAAAAATTGGATTCCTTCCATAAAAAGAATCTCACTTGTAGTGTTCCTTAACCCTTAAAATTGAAACACAACCAAGTATGTAGATACAAGAGATAATATATGAAAGATGTATGAGATATCCTTGTATTAAGATAATTTTAAGAAGAAAACATTGCTCACTTTCCTCTCAAGGTGGGGTGACCTTTCACCAAGCAGAGCTCCGAATACCACAACACAAGTAAAGCATTGCATAGTCTATTAACTCTTTAAATAGCTTTCAAAAGAAAAACCCTAAATACTTGTGGTCTCACAAATGATGGGTATTCAATATCTAGTGGGACTTATAACATTGGCATGTTTACATTAAATAAATATTCACCACTATCCCATGGGCCTTACTCAAAGAGGATGGTTACATACAATTAATTAACTCCTAGGAAACCTAAAGGAAGGATTTTAGGGTAGGACCCTAGCATGCCTCCCCACTTTTAAAGAAATGTTGTCCTCAACATTTATGATAGGATATAGATCCAAACCCGCAAATGGTTGTAAGAATCAGTATTTGTGAGTCAATTTATAAATTTACAAAGGTTACACAAAAATGAAAGTGAGAAGTAAAAATGGGTCTTTAATTAAAATATTAAAAAGATAAAATATGGGAGAAGGTGAGGAATGGAAAATGAAGGGTCACAGATGTTGCCCTTCCTTTTACCCCCATTTCTCAGTATTTTTTTCCTTCACTTTCATTCTCAATGGTAATTTTTGGCCTAGAGAAGATGATGCATAGAGACCCATGAAATCATTGTAACAAGAGATTACTTAAATGAAACATTGAACCCCCACTCGAAGCTAGTTTTCTTATTTCGGTTTCCAAGGTAAAAATATCCCGATGAAAATTGTGGTTGATTTCATTGTAATGCAAATTGTATGGGTGATATTATTACTACTCTAACATATGTTTAATGGGTTACTCAGTATTTCCATTAATTTGTTACCATTTTGAGTTTCATATTTCTCTTGAGTTTTATTTCTTATATGGTATCACTGCTAGAAACTCTAAAATGTTCACCTTCCAACTCCCTTTGAAGTCTAAGATATATGGTTGTTATAAATTGTATGTTGCAAACTTTTAGTTTAGTTTCCATTCTCAATTATTTATTTAGTAATTCACATTTGTTGGCTTGACTATCATCTTCCATGTGTGATTTTCTCTTTGCGTAGAGGCATGCACACCCTCTCTCTTAGAAATTTTCCATTACCTAGGTGAATTCATCCTTCCTTGGATTTCAATTTCATTTCCTAGGGTGAATTGGTCCTCCTTGGGTCATTTTCCCTCACCAAAATGGTTGTATGATCCATATGCAAGTCCTTAAGAATTTCTCTCTTTCTTGGATCAAGGGTTGGAGGTTGTAATGTTTCAGAATTCATGGAAGTGAAGGGAATTGGTTGTGAAGAATTGAATTAAACCTTGATTTGTTTTTTCTAATACTAAAAACCAAGGCTCCCTTTTTTATATAGCAGTCAAGATGTTTTGGCTGGTTGGATAATGAGAATTAAATTCTTAAGCAACAAAACCTTATTTTCTATGTCCTCTCTATGTGTTAGCTACAATTCTCATCAGAGAAAATTTCCATTTAGATTGTTGGGATTCATTTGAGTGCATGTATTTGTGTTGGTTATGGTGATATAGAAGAGCATTATATGCTTTGTTCGCGTTGGAGTACCTCACTCAATGTTAACTCCAGATATTCCATTTCCTAAGAGTGATGGAACCTTTTCTCTTTTCGAAACTAAAGGGCATAATCAATTTTTTTCTAAAGTGTTGTATAGAATTTTAATGTAATTAACATCAGTATTTGGATATTAATTGGATTTATCTTATGTGGTTGGGAGGAATGATTTTTATCCTCCCCGCCCAGGTCCAATACCTACTAATGACATGTTAAACTTATATTGAGTATATTGTTGTAATAGCTTTGAGCATTGTTGTTGATTGGCCTTGTGCTCTAAATATTTTTCGTAGCCTTCATAACAACCACCCATTGTGATATGAATTCTTCATAAAATAATGGGGACCCTTCTAATTTTCGCTTATGTTTTGAATTTTTTTTACAATTTGAAATTTTTTAAATTTGATTTTATCACAATTGTGCATAACTCAAGCTGATTGTTTTATAATTTTTCATGAGTTTCCTGATATTTTCAGTGATTTTTCCTTAGAGAATTACCTATTTGGTTAAATTTGATCTTTGCTTTATTTTTACAGATGTCAAAGATTTAAAAGTAAAGTTGTGTTCAAAGGAAAATATGGACTTAACCCTTGGTTTTCAAGTTGATGAAGCCAAATGTTGGATACTCATATAAGGGTAATCCAAATTGAAATCAGAAATAAATGCATTTCTTTAGGTTGCACCAAATTCCAGATGTGGTGCTAGCATCTAGATTTGAATGCATTGCCAACAGTTATTTTAGTATGTGGCAGATGCCACATTTATTATATCCAAATCCAAACATAACCCTCAAGTTTTTCATTCTATTTCCTCTTAATGTCGAATATTGATTATAAGACTTCATTTAATTTTTCATTTTTATATATGATCATTGGCTTTTTTTCATTTCCTGGTAATGTATTAAGCTAATAATCTGGATTGTTGATGTGGCACTTATGACATTTCATTCCATATAACATTGATTGTTGAGTCATGTGGATGTGATTGTTGAGTTGAATTAATGATGTGGCATTGATGACTGGAATCTGAAGTAAACATTATGTGCAACACTACTTAACACTTAGAATGCCTATATGCTGAGTCCATTTAACAGTGAATGATTACATTTGGATCCATGACTCGACGTGTAGCGACTCTTTGGTGATATATTGGATGTTGAGATGCCATGTCACTTCATCTCTCAAATGCATCCAATTTCAAGAATAATCATTATAGCATGACACTTTGATGTTTTGTACACGCAGATATTGGATGAGTTTTCATTTAGGTTTACATCTAGATCTTGGATCGAGCTATGGGTGATATTAGACTAATATGGATATTTAGATGTTTGTAATGCATCTAATTCCTTTTCATCAATTTGATAGATTAATTGTATAACCATTTGCCATGTCATGGGTTAAAACTAAAATTTCATCCTATATGTCCAGGTTGATGTGGAATTCAAGGTAAAATTATTAAATGGGATAGAGACTGAAATTTGACTAAGTGTCCTAATAGCCACAATGCACACTATAAGTCACAATAGGCATTACATTGGTAAAACGTTATGGATTGAGTGTTTTAACTTCAACCAAACAATGTTGTATAAATTATCATAATCACAAAAGTCTAAAAATAGCCAAGTACCCATCTTCACAACAATTTAATTATTATAAAACCTATAAATCCCATATATGATTTCAATGATACTGGATCAATTTTAGTTTTGAATTGTAAAAGGATAAATCATAGGAACTGTAACACCCCCCCCCCTCATTTACCCAATTTAACTGCCCTGCCAGGGTAAACATGAGACAAACAGCTACTATGGCATGGCCCAACCTCCAAGCTCCAATTAAGGAGGTGGGGCCTACAAACTAACCACAAACTGACAACTCACAACATTCCTCAAGGCTGCAAGACACGCATGGGCTAAAGAACCACCCCAAGTGACCAAACCCTGAGTTGGGGCTCCTTTTCACTGGCCTAGGCTCCCAATCACATGCATGACAAGGCCTAAGTGTGGTTGAAGGCCTCCAACAACATGTCGAGCATTGCCTGAGTATGGTTGTTGCCCAAATTGTGAAGTTTAGAGGGTGTGATCCCGATATCGAAGCCAAAATTACAGGTCATCCTCCAGACCACTGCCTAGAGATGCCTGAGACTTTCCAAAATCATGATAGACATGAAAACAAAGCTAAAAATTCAAACTCGAATAAAAATTTTAACTTAAACTAACTAGAACATACTAGCCATTTTGTCAAACACATGGAAAACATGTAAGCTACAGGTCATGAATTCATATATGATCATAGAAGTTTGAGATTCATTTGAGAATCACCGAGAAGGCCCTATGCCCTCTCCACATAGCTGCAACAACATTTATTAGTCCATACATCCATAGCTTGATCAATAGCTAAACCATTCATGACAAGAGCCATATATGATACACATCATATAATCAACATATAACCAAAAAATAACCATCATGTAAACCATGGAAACTCAACCATAATATCACCGAAATAATCACTAGAAATATACATGAATCATAATAGAAGAATAAATCTTATTAACATATGAAAATACTAACTAAGTCAGAGACTTCCATGTACCACCCAACCATAGATTGGACTGAACCAAATCTCTCTTTCGTCCAATTACCCTCGCGCCATATTCCAAGAATGAATGTGGGATCTCATGGAATAAACCAATACAAAACCAAACCATGGATTCCACAGGTCAAACCACCTCAACCCTCAACCACAATGATTCCACCTCCATGGTCAGACATCACTAAAACCAACCAGATCGGTCTCTACCCAATCTATCAAGGGCTCTAGGAACTAGTAACTTAACCCACAACCTTAAATGGATCCAAAGTGTTTGTCCAACCTAGCTCCAAGGACTCATAACTCAACCCACCAAGGTATCCAAATCATTTGTCCCAACCTAGGCTCCAGGAGTAGTAACTCAACCCAAGTTTTTCTAGGGATTCCAGAGCATTTGTTCAAACCCATATCCGTAATGAATTATGAGCACCAAACAGAAAAAAAAATCAAGTGGAAAAGCCCACAACACCATGGATTTCCAGGAAATGGCAAGGAAAGGCTAAAACCACTATCAATACAGGAAATCCTCCATACCAATGACAACACATAACCAGAAAATCACATGCATGTACCATGCATCCATAAACCATCAAGGAATGACACATGCAACATGTTACCTGCAAAGCAATCCAGTTGCAGTCGTTGATCCACATGTTCCCTTGTGCTTTCCTTCTTTCCTTTTCCTTCTTTCTCCAAATCCAAGTGAAACTAGAATTCTCCAAGAATGCTCTAACTATGCAAGAGTATGATAGAATGAATGAGAGAGATCCACTCAAAAACTATCAAAAGGCTAACAACTTATCCTTAGAAGCCTTTTTATCATTGAAGCCTCTATTTTCTTAATTTCACTTCATTTTTCCTTCAATTTTCCTCACATGAAAACATCTGACCTTTCATCTCCCTTTTCTCCTATTTTCCTTTATTCTCATAAATAAAATGCCAATTATTACCACTTTGCCTTTGTCAATGCCTTTGCCTTTGCCAATTTCCATAGCCATTTATTAATCAATAGTGATACCCATCATTACGTTTTACCCAACATTCAACTTGGAATATGTGTCCCATGACCTTGGTCTTATTTTTATTTACATAGGAAACTAACCAGGGGCTATTACAGGAATGAATTTATGGTTGTGTGTTTTATCTCTAATTGTTGTAAATAACTTTATTTTTATTTCATATGAATTTATGATAATACTAACTCTGTCCATTTTGTTTTGTATATTTATTTTTGCGTACATTAGGTTGAAGGAAATCATCTGAAGGGCTGGGATTATGAGCATAGCAAGGAAAGGAAAGAATAGTTGGAAAAATGAGGAAGACAAGGTTTACCCATAAACAAATAAAAAATGTCTTGGATCCAAATTTGAAGCAATCACATGTATAACAAATTCAATTGATTATGAAATCATAATTCCTCAAATTGGAGAACAAAAATCATTTTCCAATGTAATTTTTCACAAGGACTCATTTTGTAAATTTCCAATGATTTAATGAGTTGGAAAATTGAGACCATTGTAACAAAAAGTCTCAGGAATGTGAATATATGTAGGATGTAGTTGAAATGACATCTCTTATGATGGGCCAAGGGTAAAAAAACTTTGTATTATCAATATATAGTTTTATTGGTGAAATAATAAACTTTGAAGGCTAAGATTTTTGTTGGGAAGTTGATTATGTGAACATGCGATCCTACACGCTGCATCTTTGTAAGTGTATGATTTTAATTTTACATTATAAAAACTTGAAATTCCTTTTTTTTTACAATTTATTAATAGAAAGTAATTATATATAGGATACATTATCTATTATTTCAAATACCTATTTATTTGAAAAAAATTGATATTATGTATGAGATTATTCATTATTTGATTTGGTGAATTATTTTAGGATTTGTTTGTGTCTCAAAACATTTATAACGAGCTCCTAGCTATTTAGAAATATATAATATTATATATTAATTATAATAAATATAGCTAGTGCAAGTCATATATTTTGATTGACATTTCATCACATCCAAAACCCTTTGGCGGAGGCAATTGGGCCCACATACTAGTGAATATCACCACACCAAACAATTTCTGGTCTAATTGGGACCTTGATGGGGTGATATTCCTCGTTGTTATTGGCGGGGGCATTTCTTACCATCAAAAAAACTTTGTGCTAGAATGAGGGCCAATGTTTGAATGGCGGTATGAGCATCTAGATTGAAAAATCCATACAAGCCCACATAGACACTTTCTCAAAAAGGACTTGTTGATAAACCTTCGAAAGAAGTTTCACAAGCATCTCAATGATATAAATCGTTAGTTTTTTAACACATTCACAAGAAGTAGAATCACAAGCTAATCCCATTGAATCATCTCAGTCTAAATCTATTGAAATTAATAAAACTTCAAAATTCTTGTTGCACAATCTTGCATGTGTAGAACTTTAGTAGTCTAATGTCTTTACCAAAGAACATAGTAGAGACACTAGTCAATCGCCTATCAAATTCATTATTCCACAAAAAGGTAAGCATCCAAGAAATAATTGTTAGGTAAGTCTCAAGAAATTTCTAAAGAAATATTAGGTTCAATTTTATCTCAAGTTACGCAAGGTAGAGCTAATTTGAGTGAAGTAACTATAGTGTAGGAAAACCACCTTCTCCACCTGATATTCCTCCAAATTCTCTACTATATTAGCGTCAACAGTCACCTAAATATAACCCACAACACACTCTTAGATCCTCATGATCATTGAACACTAGAATATCTCCATCACCACCTAGACAAATGGATGGCCAAGAACCAAGAATACCTTGGTTAGCACTAGGAGTAGTGATTGTACCAACAATAACATGACTTACCCAAACATCCCAAGAATTTTTTTCCAAATTTAGTGCAAAAAACAAAGAATCACTGAAAGACCATGTAAGTAAATTTATGTTAGCAATTAGTTTAATGGATGTTAAGCTTGAATATGTTGCCTATAGATAATTTTATTTTACATTTGAATATAAAGCATAAACATGATACTTTTCTCTTCCCTAAGGTACAATTTTAAATTAGAATGATTTGAAACTATTTTGATTTTAAAAATAGGTGAATATTAAACAGTTTCCACTTCAGTTGTGGAGCTTTCTAAAACTAAAATGAACCAAAACTAAAAAAATAAATATGTCAATCAATGATTGAATAAAATCCCTGAAGATTCAAGGCCTACTAAAAACACTATCATAAAATTTCACACTATTACTCTTTCGTTAAGCTTGTTATTTATGTGAAGAGATATTTTTAAAATACCTTATATGAAAATTTGAGAAAACATTAACAATTGAAACTCAAATGCTTGAAATTGCAAATGAATCTTCAATGGGAGACAAAAGAAAACTTTCACTAATGTTTATAAACCCAAAACTACTAAAATTACTAAAGATAAAAAAGATTCTTTCGATGTGGAGGGCTTAAAATAAAAAAATAAAAAAATTTAGAATGGCATAATAGATTTAAAGTAAAGCTTAAGAGAAGTCCCATCTTATAAGAGACCATGGAGACATTTTTTGGAAAAAATAATCCACCTCCTACAAACCAAAATCCTTCCATTGATGAAATTAATCTTGGGGACTTTGCTCGTGTTAAATTTTCTTAGTGTGACATTGTTATTTTGTATGATAGTTACATTTCATAATTAATACATTAAGTTCACCCCATATCATAATTGCATTATTTAGATCTACACCATTATACATCAACATATGCAATTATATAGAAAGAAACAACATCACCATCATCATCAATGCAGCGGAATATAAAAGGAATAATAGATGAAAGCATGCACACACATACAGGCACCAGGATTGGTCTAAGACCAAGGCAAATCCCACTATGGGGAAAACCCATGCAAATCTTCTTCTTCTTAGATCATCATCAAATGATGCAGCAAAAGAAAGTACAATGGTCCATAACTTTATCTATGTAGCAAAACAATAATGATATCTATGAAACAGATCTAATCATGCTAGGAATAAGAATCCTCATACTGATGGTTGTAATTTGTTGTCACAAATTGTTTTCAATTGTTGGATATTGTTCTCACTGTGTCGAACACTGCTGAGCACTATTGTCACTGTCAATAAGCCCAATATGTTTGCAACAGATACTAACAAATCAGATCTATGAATCTGTATAACAACAAAGAGGAACCCATATCTACCAGATCACTGAAGTCAACTGAAGCCAAGATTTCAAACACTAGATCTGAACTTTGGTCACTCTCATCAAAATTGTCTATGTGTGACTGAAACTTCTTGGTCGCTCTCTCAATCATTGTATGCAAGCAACTGTGACTGCACGGTCGCTCTCAAGAATTATTTATGTGTGTGACTGTGGTGTAATACACTTAAATCCCAGAGCCACTCTCTTACTATTACTATGTGAGAGACTGATATGTCCTAGCCGCTCTTAGGACCACTCTGTACGAATGACCGAGACATCCTAGTCACTCTCAGGACCACTCTGTGCGAGTGACTGGGATTGAAACCTCCAGATCTGCCTCTAAATCCATAGTCGCTCTCATAAGCCTCTATGCCAGTGACTATGGGTCTGTAGTCGCTCTCATAGGTGTGTGTGACAACATCTATGGACTAGAATGCCCTGTTATGTGGCAACGACTAAGATCAAGAAGGCCCTAACCCAAAGCAAACCTTTTTCTTGTGATTTTAGACCCTTGAGCGAACTCCTTCTGTCAAACTCGTGTGAACCAAGACAAAAGAGAAGAGAAGATGTGCCCAAATGATATTGAGCTCTCTTCTATTTATAGGCTTTCTTGAGGGTCCACTTGCGGTTAAGGCTGGCCCAAGTAGCTACCCATGTGGTTAGAGTCGACCCATTCCATAAGACATGTATGAATAAAATAATTCATAACTCAACTTCCTCTTAACCAAATTGGGTGACATTTAGGTCGATTTTGGTCCTCTGGAAATGAGGAATCTAATGCAATCATTTTCTCCATCATTTGAGCTATCCAAGGTGGAATTTTATCACAGTTGAAAAAATTAACACTCCCTCGCAACTAAGGAGAATTCCACCTATCAATATCTATCCATTAAACAATATACCATCACGGATCATATTTTTCATGTAGTCATCATTCTATTTCCATCACAAATCATCATTGTACATCTCTACTTATCTCTTTCTTGTTCCTATTTATCTCTTGATTGTTCCTGCTCATATGTTGAACATTCTTGAATATAGAAGAAGAAAAAATTGACACCGAAGGGGAGCTTAAGCTACCACCCTTTATCCATCGGGCTGCTATCTGGAATCTCTATCATCGGGTTGCTACCTGGAATGTTTTCATTGGAGAGCATATCATTAGGGAGAACATTTCAGCTAGAATCACATCAGGGAGAAATAGCTTCCACCCATACCGAGCAATAGGATAACTCATCACACATGGGAGTACACCCTCGACCCTGGAATTTCATTGGGGAGCTTTACCCTCAACCCGTAATCCTATTTCCTATTGATTTGCCTACTAATGACCCTAAATAGTCGTGTGGTAGAACACATGCATCATAATTGCCTTGGGTTGTACACCCCAAGTATACCCTCAACTCATTGGCTAGATGAGGAGTAATATTCCCAACAAGCTCAGCTTGTGGGTATGATACCAACAGGGGTATACTCTGCAAAGACCAGAGAGGGGAGTAAATCTCTCAACCCTATGGGTAATAGATAGGGGTAACACCCTATTATCTACAGTTCCCTCAACTCTAAGAGCCCTTATCCCTCAATTCCTCACCCTGGGAGCTCAAACAGGGGGGAAGAGTTGGCTCAATGCCCTTAATCAGCATTGCCCCTCATCTGGAGGGGATGCTCTCTGAAAACCAAGAACTTTCTCTTTGGTAATTCCTTTGTGAGAATATCTGCAATATTGCTTGTGTCATTAGCAGTTGTTTCCTTTTCATACAGAACATCAGATCATATATCATGTCAGATCCTATATAAACATATAAATCACAAAAGGATACCATAATCATCCTCCCTCTCAGGGAGTGCCAACCACAAGCTTGAGCTTGTTTTGAACAACTGCATTCTCTCAATATGTGAGAGTATATCGATCCCAACTATATATATGTGTCATATCTAGATTATGCTCAAACAACTCTCTAAGGAGATTTTGTATCCTGCCTCATAGCTAGCCATGCTAGCAACATCATGATCAACCTCGGTCATGCTATGGATGTCTCATCCAAGATATCATGGAAGATCACATACTAAAACAACATCCAAATGTGCTTATCAACAACAATCTCAAATATCAGCAACACATCTATGGAGACACATATCATAGGAGAAATATATCATTCTCAAAACTAGAAAATTTTGTGCAGATATTTCAAAGCATGCTCGGTGACAACTCTATGTGAGTGAAGAAACTCACTCATGAATTTATTCAGGTTCTATGTACATCATACATATACAGATGGATGTTCAAAACATAACATCAATGCTTCAACTATCAGATGCCATGTCAAGTTCAACAACGTCTTGAACTTCAAATCACAGTATCCAAGGATTTGAAAATTTCATTATTCAAAAAAAATTCCAATAGCTTTGCAATATGGAATTTCTTTTCCAAATTCCATAAATCACTTCATCATGTCATGATACATCATTTCCCTCTGATTTATATCATCAGAGGCTCATCACCTGTCACAAGTAGACCATCAGGATATAAAACCAAAACCATAATCAATATTAAAGCCATACACTGGAACTCATCATCCTGACTTCATCATATAACTATCAAATTTAGACATATATGGATTGCAATGCTCTAAGCATAATTACTACCTAAGCCAACATAATCATCATTACATAACTCAATGTTGTACCATCAATGACAAAGTCAACTCATCAGAGTTTAGAAGCCAGATCACGACCATTATCAAAGTCATCATTATCATAGTATTAATACTTTCAACCAAGAGACAGGTGGAGCTCATATCAAATCATGACTTCATCAAGCCTACAATTCATGCATTATCAATCCGAACTTGATTAATTCATTCTCATAAGCATAATCAAAGTCATCCTGTCACTAGGTGAAAATGCATACATCAAGGATGAGTTATGTAGCTTCCACTTTTCATGCCCAATCACAACTATCATTACTTCAACCATTGCACTAATAACAAGGAGGCAAATCTCCAAATACCAACATATGTCATCATTCCCTCATAGTATTGATATTAGGGTAAATAAAAAATCGTCAAATCAGATCACTAGACATCAAGTCAATTCCAAATTGCTATTATAGTCAAAGCACATCTCAATCATCAATTCAAGGTTATGTTCAAACATCATGAAAAAACACCAGTAATGCCAAATCATGCCTACATAGTGACATATTTATATGTATGTCCTAGTCACATGCAAACACAAGTTCAGTTTGCATGTTCATGTTATGGAAAACATTCAAGCTTTTCCTGCTAGCAGATATTATATGTGGTACTGACATATTCCAGGTGACCATCTAATTTCATGCACAATACTTCATTATATGATCAACAATTTTAGAAATCAGTTAACAATGGTAGAATATGCTAGGGACATCATGATTCAAAGTTCAGACATCTTTAGATGATGGTCAACAACAATCAAACCTCTAGTTTCTCCCTTCAGGTTAGTATGAGAGCGAATTTAGTTGCCTAGACGTTGTTTAGGCCTTAGCATGATTGCGTCTAGGGATGAGATATCCTATATTTGTGACTACGTCTGGAGCAGAAATCCTAATTTTTGTATGGGCTTCAGATCTAAGACTCTGCTACATATCAATTCCATCATATGCACATAAATCATACTTTAGCAACATAGAATACAAATAGTAATAAGGGTAAGAACCTTGAGAAGAGATTCTCCATCTAACTAGGGATCTGCATAATTCATCTTCATTCGTGTAAGAAACCTATATGTACTTAAGTCATGCAAAAATGGATCTATTAGATCATAAAAATATGGCTATCAACATCATGACATCAATCTTTCATGAAAGGTTAGTCTCAAAGCAGCAGATAGATGCAGCATCATATATCAAATATTATGAACGCAATAGAATTTTCTGTCAAGTCACTCCATCAAGTTACTGCATCTAGTTTAACCGTATGCCATAAAGACAAGAACATAGGTAGTAAAAGGTCTATAATATCAATCTTACACTTATACCTCTCACATCAAGGTTATCATGCTCTTTATGAACAATGAGATTAGATTAGGTCATTCAATAAAGCTTTATCAAAACAACAAGAGTTTCAATCACTCCTTCCATATGCTTTCATCATTCTTATCAAAAGAATTACTAGTGTACTCATGTATAGGAGTCAATGAACTATCCTTCTACATGAAATCCATCATGACAATTATCAAGAGTATCATTTTCTAGAGCCAAGGTGCTAGTCTTCTTTATAGGATCAAGATATCCGACAAATGGATAATAGATGTTAGCCAAACATCAAGTGTATCAATGTATCAACATTATATAGCCTCATAGAATTCAAGAAGGTCAAAATGTTCAACCCCAAGTGCATAATTTCATCATAGGAAACATATATCAAATTCACTATAATATGCATGTATGAGCCATTAAAGAAACATGAATTCTCATCATACCTTAGGGCTTACTGAGCCAATAGCTGAAACACAACATACCATGCATACCCTATGGTATTCCCTATGCACCTTTTTCATTAGACATAGGCCACTTGAAGCACTTTGTCATATTTTCATCAAGTATCTCTTTATCTCTTTCTAGAGCTGCATCTCAAAATGATCCTCAATAAGGATATACTCATCACATCTCATCAAGAAGGTTAGAAACATTATTATACTCAAATAGATATGCAAGAAGTACAAGAAATAAACATAATCATCAGATCTGTAAGTAAGAAGCATCATAAGTCAAGAAATACTTATCTTCAATTAGAGGTGATCCTCTCCCTCTTCAACCAATCTTCAAGAGCCATCAATGTCCATGGTCCATATACTAATGTTGCCTTCAAGAATCCAACCAAATCTACTAATGATTATCCCATCTAGGGCTTCATCGATTCTTCGTTAGGTGCTTTAGCATCTTCTCATTTACCATACTATATCTCATTAAGTTTGTTGGCATTATGAGACAAGTGTTGTCCTTGATGGCAAATCACTCAGATGATAAATTATAGTGCAGCAAAGTTAT
>APFE030172233.1:100085-177375 GCA_000404065.3 Pinus taeda
AGGCGCCACAGGAGATGCCACAGAAGGCGCAGTGCGAAGGCGCCACAGGAGACGCCACAGAAGGCGCAGTGCGAAGGCGCAGTGCGGAGGCGCCACAGAAGGCGCAGTGTGGAGGTGCCATAGGAGACGCCACAGAAGGCACAGTGTGAAGGCGCCACAGAAGGCGCAGAACGGAGGCGCCACAGAAGGCGCAGTGCGAAGGCGCCACAGAAGGCGCAGTGCGGAGACGCCATAGAGGCGCCACATAAGGCGCAACACAGAGACGCCACAGAGGCACCATAGAAGGCGCAGCGCGGAGATGCCACAGAGGCGCCACAGAAGGCGCAGTGCGGAGACGCCACAGGCTAGAGAAAAGGAAATTGCGTATTTGTCTTAAGATCTTTTGTTGACTGATTTTTTTGTTGATAAGGTGTTCTGGGTTTAGTTTACTGTTATTGTGGATCTGGTTATCTGGGGGACTTACTGGTACTTGATGATCATTTGATGTTTATGGATCCAGTTTGAAAATTTATGAAAAGTGGTCCTTGAAAGAAAAGAAGTAGGGGGTTGTAGCTCCCTTCCAGGAGAGACTGGAAAACGAGAGAGAGTTGTAGCTCTCTGCAGGTTGCAGCCTGCATACTGGTAAAGCACTGCACCAGTACAAGACCATTGTAAAAGGAGTTTCTAATTTGAAAGAAGATAGAGACATATTGCAGCAGGTGGTTTTCACCCACATTGGGTTTCCACCTTATATCTGGTGTTCTTTGATGTGATTGTCTGTTTTTTCTTGCTCATTATTTTATGGTACTGATATGCAAAAATAATTCAAAGTGCAAATAAGGAAGATTTGTTAAAAGAAATAGATAATACTGATTCACCCCCCCTCTTAGTATTATTTTCAACAAAGTTTACATAAACCAAGGTTTTCCTCAACCCTAATCTCATAGAATCCATCAAACCCTAGTAATCAAGTTACCTATGATTTTCTTCAAACCCTATAATTATTTTAGGTCTCCACCATCCTCTTCTTGATTCCATCGATGGTGTCATCATTGGGGTTATCTCATGGATTTTCTTCAGCCCGCCTCCAATACCATGTTAAATTTTCTTAGGGCCACATTGTTCTTTGCTATTATAGTTACATTTCATCATTAATACATTAAGTTCACCCCATATCATCATTGCATTATTTAGATCTACACCATTATACATCATCATAACAATTATATAGAAATAAAAAACATCACCATCATCATCAATGTAGTGGAATATAAAAGGAACAGTAGAAGAAAGCATGCACACATAGAGACACCAAGATTGGTCCAAGACCAGGGAAAAACCCACTATGGGGAAAACCCTTGCAAATCTTCTTTTTCTTAGATCGTCATCAAATGATGCAACAAAAGAAAGTACAATGATCCATAACTTTATCTATGTAGAAAAAAATAATGATATCTATGAAATAGATCTACTCATGCTAGGAATCAGAATCCTCATATTGATAGTTGTAATGTGTTGTCACAAACTAATGTCAACTGTTGTATATTGTTGTCACTGTGATGAACACTATTGAGCACTATTGTCACTATCAATGAGCCCAATATGTTTGTAGCGGATACTAACAAATTAGATTTTCAAATCTATAGATCTGTATAATAGAAGAGAGGAACCTAGATATACCAGATCACTGAAGTTAGCTGAAGCCAAGATGTCAAACACTAGATCTGAACTCTAGTCGCTCTCATCAAAATTGTTTGTGTGTGACCGAAACTTCCTAGTTTCTCTCTCAGTCACTGTATGCGGGATACTGTGACTGTACGGTCGCTCTCATGAATTATTTATGCGTGTTATTGTGGTGCAATACACTTAAAACCTGGAGGCATTCCCTTACTATTGTTGTGTGAGCAACCGAGATGTCTTGATCACTCTCAGGACCACTTTGTGCGAGCGACCAGGGATCGATACCTCCAAATCTACTTATGAAGCCATATTCGCTCCCATAAGCCTCTGCTAGCGACTATGGGTCTCTGGTCACTCTCATAGGCTTATGTGCCAGCGTCCAAGGGCTAGAATGCCATGTTCTATGTTAGCAATTGAGATCCAGAAGACCCTAACCCAGAGCGAACCTTTCGCCTATGATTTTGAACCCTTGAGCGAACTCCTTCTGTCGAACTTGTGCAAATGAAGACAAAAGATAAGAGAAGATGTGTCCAAATTATCTTGAGGTCTCTTCTATTTATAGGCTTTCCTGAGGGTCCACTTGGGGTTAAGGCTGTCCAAGCAGTTACTCGTGTGGTTAGAACCGACCCATTCCATAATACACATATGAATAAAAAAATCATAACTCAACTTCCACTTAACCAAATTGGGTGATCTTTAGGTCAATTTCGGTCTTCTCAAAAAGAGGAATATAATGCATTCATTATCTCAGTCATTTGAGCTATCCAACTTGGAATTTTATCGCAGTTGCAAAAATTAACAGCTCGGGATAATCTCTACAATACACAAAATGTTTCTCATTTGGAAAATAATTGTCAAGCCTTTGTAAACATGTGTGAGTTTTTCACTAAGATCAAGGGAGAAGAAGAAAATATGTTAGTTGCCAAGGAATAGGAAGAAGAAGAGAGCCCTCAACCTTTAATCAATGTCATCTAGGACATTTCCAGAGGGGTGATTGATGAAGACAATGATTAGCTAGAGGAAGTTTGCCTATAAAAACAAGAAGCAAAGGTCCTCCCCCTTCCACATCAATATCTCCTTCTACTTCATATCCTATGTATAAAACTTCTTCTGTTAACAAAAAAATTCCAATGTAAGTAAATCCATTGTAACTATAGAAAGTTTAGAGTATGTTGTGGTAATTCCACTTTAACTATAGATGGTTTAGAATATGTTGTGATAGAAGTAATCCACCATTCTTGTTAACATTTGAAGTTTATAATCAAAATGTAAATGTGTGTTTGGTTGATTCTGGGGCATATTCTAATGTTATGCCATATTTAGTCTATAAAAAATTGACTATGTAACTAGACATCTCAAATTTTAAAGTGCTAGGTGAATAAAAGGGCATACTTATAAAAAAAATATTTAATTGACACATGCATAGTCATTGTCAATATTACTATGTCATATGGTTTTTTATTAAGCACAAATTGGTTTGAAAAATTAAATGGATGTTTTTTTATAGACTAGTCAAATCTTTGGTTGTCATACAATGGTAAGCCTAATCAAATTAAAATATAAAGGGAGTAGCATAAGAAGTACATTGTTTATTTGAATGATAAAAATAATTTCATTATGTTTTGTAAGTCTACACTTGGTAACTAATGTTTTGACTCATTTTTTGGAAATTTTATTATTGAATCTTCAGCTTTTGCAAAAGTGTCCAATCAATCTGAGAGCCTCATTCAAATTAGATTGTTGTAAATAATTATATAAATTATATAAGCACATTTATGTATTTATTTTTAGATTTAGTAAATTTATATGTAAATAAAAAATTTTGGTCTTTGTTCTTTGATGACTCCAAGTCAAGTGAGGGTATAAGGGTTGGATATTGTTAAACCCTATATAAACCCCATTTAACCAAAAAAAAAACCCTTATTAAGCCCTAGATATTGATTGATTACATTTCTATTATTTTATTGTCATATATGCTAGAACTCATCATGGTCCCATTTTATTATGATTGTACCCTTTATCTCTTATATATGCAGTAATGAGACCTATCCTTAGAATAATCAATTATTGTATTATACATTGTATTTGTTGTAAAAGGAGGTTTCCCCCTCGAAGAGGACTAGAATTATTATTATCTTCTCTCAAACAGATCATCATGACTTTTTCACTATAACTTTTTCTCTGGGAGGTTTTAGATGATGAAATTTGGAGAATATTAAGAAGACATCTTGGTCAATATCTGATTCAAATTTCAAATCTTGTTTCACTATGTTTTCATAGATGTGTTCCAAGGAAGTTAGGGTTTTCTAATGCTCCTGAAATATATCTCAAACGGGTCAATTCATCATTTTCACTATATATTTTTTGTGAGATTTTAGAGCATGAAACTTGAACCACGTTAAGGCAAAATATGAGTGAATATCTGGTTTGAATTTTAGATCTTGTTTCACGATAAATTTATATATAAGATTTATGGAAATCCAGGTTCCTGAATGCTCTTGAAATCAATTTCCAATAGGTTTTTGAGGAGACGTACAAAATTACCTCAATTACAAATTTTATAACTATATTTAAAGAATTGGACATGTGACATGCGATACAAGTTTGCTTGTGGGAAGGTTTCAAAATAAAGGAAGTTTTGGGAAAGTTACCATAACTTTCACTTGACACATCAAATTCGATTCACACATGTGAAATTCCAGAAAAGATACCACGGTATTATAGAATAAATTTTCAAATCTAGAAGGGCTCAAAACTTAGAGATATATCAATAAAGCTTTAGAAATTTTAATATTCTCCAAATTAAGGTATGTAACTGACTAGTCACCTAACTATTGATTAGAATATCCCTTTCTTTTGGTTACAGAAATTTGTAATAAAGAAGAGTGTTATTATTATTTTCCAACATGCCTCCAAAGAAGCTTACTATGTCAATTAAATCTATTGAAGGTTCACCTTTGAATCATGAATAGAGTTAATGAAGTGGATGGTAGTATGTTGAAAAGGGTTGATTTCTCAGGTTCTCAAGAAAAGCTTAAAAGAGAAATTGAAAATAAGATGAATGGAAATAAGGAATAAATAGAAAATAAGATAAATGAAAATAAGGAATAAATAGAAAAGAAGATGACTGGAAATAAGGAAGAAATATAGAAAATCCATGATTTCCATGGAAGATCTTCTCTTGGAGAGGTTTCTTAAAAGGGATGTGGATATCCAAGGAAATCATGAACATAAGGAGAAGCATGTTGTTGAGAATCAATCTCATATGGGGAGTATGATATCACAATTGGAGAGCACAAATTTTGAATAACGGAACCATAATCGTGAATTTTCAATCCAAGATCCACATAATCAGGGCTTCAAGTCAACACCAAGGAACTAATACATTCTGAAGATCGATATGAGGAAATTTAATGGTAATGAGTTTTTAACATGGATATTTCATATGGAGCAATCCAATACTCTAATCTACACCAAGTGGCATCCTTACAAAAGGTAAATATTGCATCCATGTTTTTAGAACAAGACTAACATGTATGGTATCAATGAATTTGTGAAAGAAAAAAGGATTGTGTTATATATTGGTCCATTTTTACAGAGGAAGTGATAGAACATTATGGGGATATTAAGAGAAACACATTCTTTAGTCAATTGGTAAATCTTTGACGAAAAGGTCCAATTACAGAGTACATTCAATAATTCCAAAAGTTGAGTCTCAAAGTAAAGATTATTTCCTATGATAATTTGTTATAACTATTTATGGGAAATTCAAATGAAAGCGTCCAACATGAGGTGCATCTCTTTGAACCAAATATCTAGATAATTCTTTCAGTTTGGCAAGAAAATTTGAAAGTAAAACTATGGCCACTAGAAAACTAGTCAGTAATAACTATATAGAAAATCATGCTCCCTTTCCTAAACTGAAAAGGTTGACTCCTCAACAAATGGATAATAGAAGAGAAAAGGGACTATGTTTCAAATGTGACATAAAGTATAGTACAAGGCATAAATGTAGTGAGAATAAATTATTCTACATAGACTATGAAGATGAAGAATATAAAGAAGTGGACAGTTCACAAAATCTAGATCTAGAAGAGACCGCTCCAACAATATCTTGTCACGCATTGGTCGACATCAATACTCCACAAAACCTCAAGATAGAAACATATGTCAAAAAACAAAAGGTAACATTATTAATTGATTTAGGTAGTACCCATAACTTCATCAATTACATATTGGAAAAACTTTGTAATTGCTTTGTATATCCAACACTAAAATTTCAAGTGATGATCGAAATGGAGGTATGATAAATTGTTTAGGGAAGTGCCATAATATTAAAATGAATATGGGGAAGTATTTATTTTTGAGTCCCATGATTTCAATCCAATTGGGTTGTGTTGATGTTTTATTAAGTGTCTAATGACACTCATTGGGAACAGTGGTCCTTAATTTTCAAGATCTTTTCACAATATTTTTTTTAGAAGCAAAAGGAAATTGAGCTTAGAGGTATCCAAGGGAAACCCGGTGAAGTAATAATAACTAATAGCATGAAAAACTTTCTAAAAAAGGGACACAAAGTTTTAGTTACGCAATTGTGTTCATTAGATGTTCAAACATCTATACCCTTTGCTCCAATGGATCTCCAAAAAATTATCAACAATCATGCTAAGGTACGTGGAGAAATGCATAAGCATCTTCCACCTGCTTGAGATCATGACCATGCTATTCATTTGAAAGTTATAAGTGTGCCACCTAACATTAGGCCTTATACATATCCACACACACAAAACATTGATATTGATTGAGTGCCTCAACAAATGCTAGAGGTGGGCATCATCAACCTAACCAAAGTGTTTTCTCTTCACTAGTGGTGATGGTTATTAAAAAAGATGGTTCATGGCATATATGTCTAGATTACAAACAAATCAACAAAATGAAAATAAAATATAAGTTTCCTATTCCTATCATTAATGAAATATTAGATGAATTCCATGGAATAATTTTATTTACTAAGTTGGATCTTTGTTTTGGATATCATCAAGTTAGAATGAGGCAAGAAGACATTCCAAAAATATCCTTTAGAACACATGGAGGTCATTATAAGTTTTTGTTTATGCCGGTTAGACTTACAAATTCACCCTCGACATTTCAAAGCTTAATGAATTATATTTTCATACCCTTCCTTAGAAAATTTGTGCTATTTTTTTTTACGACTTACTAATCTACAACAAATCTCGGGAAGAGCATGCACAACATGTTGACAATTTCTTGGCACTATTAGAATAGAAACAACCATATGAAAATCCCTCCGAGTGTGCCTTTAGGGTTCAAGAAGTGGAATGTTTGGGTCATATTGTAACACATGATGGTGTCAACATGGATTCTAACAAAATCAAATCTATGTGGTAATGGCTAATCCTCAGTACATTGAAGAAACTTAGAGGATTATTATGATTGACAAGGTATTACCACAATATTGTCAATAATTATGTGCAAATAGAACACCTATAACAAAATTATAGAAGCAAAAAAATCTTTTGAATAAATTAAAGAGGCTATGTGTACAAATCTCGTCTTAGCGACACCTGCATTCACAAAAATCTTCATTGTATAGTGTGATGCTTTAGGCCATGGCGTTGGTGTAGTTTTGATGCAAGAAGGAAGGCCCCTTTCCTTTGAAAGTATCTAACTTAAAGGAAAGAATTTACTCAAACCAATCTATGAAAAATAAATGTTTCCCATATTACATGCATTTAAGAAATAACATCCATACCTAATAGGAAGACCCTTCAAAGTAAAAACAGATCATGATAATCTGAAGTACTTGGAGAAAATATTATCTTTAGAAGAGAAACAAAAATGAGTTAGAAAGATGTTGCGTTATGACTTTGAAATTATCTACAAAATTTGAAAACAAAATATTGTGGCAGATGCAATCTCAAGGAAAGAGGAAGACATGAATGGTTTACTATGTGCTATTTTCATTCCATACTATGATTGGGTGGAAGAAGCAAGGATAGAATGGCAGCAAGATGAGAAGATATGCAAGATCATTCAACAATTACAAGAGGACCCCAAAGCAATTGAAAATTTCATGTGGAAAAATGGTTTGTTATGGTATCAAGATCACTTATACTTATGTAAGAATTCTCAACTCAAACATAAGGTCATTTTGAAATTACACACTTCTCATGTAGGAGGACATTCAGGGTTCTTGAAGACATACCATAGGACCAAGAAAGTTTTTTTTGGAATGTCTTAAAGAAAATGTGCAATTTTTTTTCGTGTAATGTGTGGTATCATAAAAAAATAAAGGAGAAACTATCAAGACCCTAGGGATCCTTTAACCATTAGCCATACCAAGCCAATGTTAGGAAGAATTTTCAATGGATGTTATTACAGGTTTACCCAAATCTAAAATAAAGAGTGTCATTATGGTAGTGGTAGTTTGAATGAAAAAGTATGCCCACTTTTTCTCTCCTTCTCATCCTTTTAAAGAAAGTATTTTTTTAGATGAATTGATGGAAACAATATAAAAGATACATGGAATACCAAATATTATTGTAAGTGACAGATATCCAATTTTTACTAGAAAATTTTGGATTGAATTATTTTCTTGTTTGGGCAATCAATTGGCTCACTGCTCATCTTATCATCCTCAATCTAGTGGGAAAACTAATATGGTGAACAAATGTTTAGAAATATATCTAAATTTCTTTGGATATAATAAACAAACACAATGGGTCAAATGGTTGCCCTTGGTAGAATAGTAGTACAACACATCCTTCCATACCTCATCAAAAATGTCACCATTTATGGCACTTTATGGATATCATCCCCAATCCTTCACATCAACCTTAAAAGGGACTATAACTTCTCGAGCAGTAGAAGACCACATACAACACCAACAAGAGGTTCTCAAAATATTGAAAGATGACTTGGTTATGACACAAAATAAGATGAAACAACAAGCAGGTCAACATCGTAGTGAAAGGGAATTTGAAGTGTGAGATGGGGTATTTGTGAAACTACAACTATATAACCATATGTCCCTCAAGCAAAAAAAGAAGGAAAATAAATTAACTCTGACGTATTTCCCCCCCTATAAGGTGTTGCAAGGGATTGGAAATTTGGCTTACAAATTAGAGTTGTCTCCACCTTCACATGTACATCGAGTATCCCATGCTTCTTGCTTAAAGAGAGTAATTGGTGGCAAGATCCAAGTCTAAAATATTCTACCAAATATTTTTGAGGTGAAAGGATAACATATATATTCTCATATATCCTCAAGGAAAAAAATATATGATGGCTTGTTGCTTGGAGTTCAATGCAGAGAAAATTAAGAGGTTAATATTCGCAATTGGGCTATTTTTCCATGCTTTTTCCAACAACAAAAAGATTCTCTAATTTCCATTTTTTCTAAAAATGATTCCCCAAAGTTTATAGGATAAAATTATTTTACCTTAAAAATCACCAAAATTTTATAGAGACTAATATAAAACGACTATAAAGTTTGAATATTTTTATGAAAATATCACGAGACATTATAGTTTTCATATTAGGCATCAATAAGATTGGCCAAGGTTTCTAAACTTTAATAGAAATTTCCATACTTGATTTTTTTATTTTTTTTTGGCTGGTTCAATGCACAATTAACATCACTGAGTATGAGGATTTGATACAGGGTTTTCAAAAAGTTATAGATTTGGATGTTAAATAGCTCAAGGTAATAGTTTATTTAGACATAGTTGTCAAATAGCTAAGAGATTGGATTCATTTTTTCAATTCACCTTAAGAATTACAAAGATGAGGTATAGAATCTTATTTATAATTTCAATGCATTCAATATTATTTTTGTACATTGAAGTCAAAATGTGGACATTAATTTACTTTCAAATAAAGTCTCTAGATTGATAACATCAAAAAAAAAAATTATACTGACAGTTTTTATGTTGAACTGATTTATAGGCCTTCAATATCAGGCGACCATTAGCATAGTAATACTCATACAAAAGTAATACTTTTGTTGGAATTTAAAAAAAAAAAGGGTTTTATCAGTGCCATAGTGGGAAACCTATCTCAAAAGATTCCTTGCATGATGTTGATTATGTTACTATATTCTCTAGTAGCATTTTTTCTATATGGAATCGACCATACTATTGTTTGTGACCTAACTTAACAAACGCCTTGTAATGAGTTGATCACCTTGTAATAATTATCAAATAAATTTTTTGGTGAACCCAATACAAATGACATCCAGTAAGAACTCTACCATGGATAACAAGATCAACACTTTGGACACCACCATCAATCAAATAGTTTTAAATGTGAAAATATTGATGACTTGGATACCAAGGTTACTAGTGTAAACACCACAATTGCAAACCTCAATCACTAGGTCATTGAACTTGGCATTAATCTTTATGATATATTTATCAAGTTCAAACGCCTCTTTACTATGATTCTCAAAGACAAAGGACTTTAGTAGGATCAAGAGGAGAAGCTAGCCCTGGGGTGACTTTCCCAATGGAGGAGAGTATCACTTAAAGTCACACTTTTAGGATAACCAAAATAATATATTTCATAGAGATCTCAAAGTAGATATGAACAAGTTTATGGTTTCAATCCCACAATCTAGGTTCCCCAAAGGAATATTAATTCTCTCTCTCATGTAATATTGATGACTTGATGAAACTTATATTGGATGTCTTGTCATTGAATTTGGAATTCTAGTAATGGTGGTCATGCCATAAGAAATTCTATGGGGGTGCATTTCCTAGACCTAGAATTGTCAAAGCCACATATGTTCACTTTGAAACCGACACTCATTATTCAATCAAGTTTACCAAGTTACACCAAAAAGGCAAATTGGAAAATTTTATAGTATCCTTTAGGAAATTGGAAATTAAAATGTAGGATGTGATCGATACATTTTCAAAAAATGTTTTATTAGTGGCACGAAGGAGGATATTTAGGAATAACTCTTGATACCTAGCCACTTAGTAGGAGGCTTATAAACATGATAGATAATAAAAAATGGTGGCTAATGATCAAACCAAAAATTACCCTTTTATTCCCACTCCTACCACTCCCAACACCAAGGATATAATACAACCGCCTCCCTCTCTTATCCCTTGAAAATCCACAAATTGACCCAAACAGAATCCACGTGTCACCAATGCCTTGTGATTTACTACAATTGTAGAGAGAGGCATTTCAAAGGGAAATGTAAAGAACAAAAATAATTTCAAATGGATGTTTCCTAATAAGACGAAGTGGTAGACATTTTAGCTAATGATACTCTCGTACTAGACATTATAGATACGACCCTTCCACATCATGATAGCATATCCCTATAAGTTCGTTGTGAGGAATCCTAAATTTCCCTCCATGATTTATCCAAAAATTTAACTCCCCAAAGCATGAAGTTAATTGGCTACTTCAAGCACCCAAAGGAAACTATTTTGAGTATTGAAAACAACACCTCCAATTTTATTCATAGGAGAGTTGTAAAAGAAACACACTGTTATGACCATGCAATGCAACATTTTCAAATAATGTTTTTTAATGCATATATGATGAAATGTGGTGGAAAGTGTGAGAATGTCAAACTTCAAATCGAGGACTATCACCTTAAATATCACATGTTTTGTACTAACATGGGCAATTGTGATGTACTTCATCATGCAATATGTTATGCACTTTTGGTCCTATTACCATGGATTTCAATGAATTATACATGAGTTTCACAAATTATGGTAATAAACATTCACTCAAAGGGATCAAGTTTAACTCCCATGAAATTATGATCTTTCAATGTATGGATAAGCTCTCAATAAAAGGATATTATGGAATTATTTCCTAACTCAATGCCATCCAAGTTTTGGACAACCCCCCATAAGATATTCACTTTGATTTTTAGTTGTTCTTAACTAGACATCAATAGGTATTTGACACATCCCATGGATTACTCCCTATACAAAAATTACCTGCAAACAGATTCTTAAAAAACAAAAGAAAAAATATACAATGGTGAGAACATAAAAATACACTCAAAGATTTTCTCTTAGAATCCAAAATTGGGGAAACTAGATTGATTTGTAATTATGTTCCTTTCAATGTTACAATACATTATATACATGTTGAAGCATTCATAAACCCCAATCCATTAGCCCTAGATTAGTGCATAATCATAGTTCCATCGATCGAATCTACAAAAAACCATAGGAAAAGCTATCATGCCCAAAACCATGCACAAAATCATGGGTGAGTTTGCCCACCATCCTTGGGTCTTCTTTAACAAAAAAAGAAAAAATAAGGGGCAGTTCCTGCCCCTTACTACCCCCCTACCATGCCTTACACAATGCAACAACACGTGTGTCTAGTCGTGGAAAGAATATAACACATGCCCAACATTCTCCCACTTGTTGTTTTATCTCCACACAGGGGGCCATAGGAATGCACAGTCATTGGTCCACTGCTTCAATGCCCATTGTTTCTCTACAACAATAAAACTTTTTATTGCTCACAGACTTTGTCAACACATCTGCAATATTCTTCAAAGTGTCCACCTTTACTAGCAATACCTTTTTGTCTTCAACCATATCCGTCACAAAGTGATATTGGACATCAATATGCTTTGTCTTCGAATGATAAGAAGGGTTATTTTCCAAGAAATTTTCACTTTGGATGTCACAATCTAACCTTATAGATTGCTATACCATCCCTATACTTGAACACAATATTTGTAACCAAACTGCTTGCTTACATTAGTGGTTTCCATGTATTCAACCTCTATAGTTGAAAGTGCCACTATAGGCTATCCCTTGCTCATCCAACTAATTTCTCCTCCAAATAGGTTTAACACATACCCACTTGTAGATCTTCTCTTATCCATATTTCTAACCCAATCTACATCAACAAAGTCATGTATGTCCAACACTCTATCCAATCCTAGGCATTCTTGGTTGCACAAAACATAATCACTAGTGCCATGTAGATACATCAAAACGTGCTTCATTGTTGTCCAATGCTCCTTCCCTAATTTTGACATAAACTTGCTCAATACTCCCACTACATGTGCAATCTCTGGTCTGGTATAAACCATTGCATACATCAAGTAATCAATTTTCCTCTTCCTCTTCTTGTTTCTTGGGACATTGCTTAGTAGATAACCTTTCACCTACAGGAATAGGAAGCTTCACTTGTTTACTCTCCTGCATATTAAACCTTTGCAACATTGCCTTAACATTCTTCCACTAGTTTAATTAGATCTTCCCCTTTGCCCGATCTATTTTAGTTCCATGCCTAAATATAGTCTTCAACACAAACATATTTCATGTCGAACTTAGAGGAAAATTGAGTCTTCACATCCTAGATAATTTCTATGTCATTCCAATCAACAACATGTCATCCACATACAAGACCAAATATATAACACAATCACCCATTAATTTAAAATACAGATAGTGACCCTCTTTTCTCCTTGTGAAGCCAAGTCCCTACATATATGTATCAAAATCTTGATACCACATCCTTGGTAACTGCTTTAACCCATATAAATACATTTTTAGCCTACATACGAGTTATTTCTGACCCTTAACCGCAAAGCCTTCTAGTTGCTTCATGTAGATATCTTCTTCCAGATCCCTAGGAATAAATTTTATCTTCACATCCATCTGTTCTACCTCAAATTCAAAATCAATAGCAATAGATAAAAGTCTCTGATAGAATCTAACTTGGCAATAAGAGAAAACGTATCACCAAAATCAATTGCCAACACCTAGGAATAACATTTTGCTACCAAATGAGATTTGTATTTCTCCACCTTGCCTTTTGCATTCTTATTCTTCTTAAACACCCATTACTGCTAATGGTTTTCCTTCCATCCAATAACTCCACCAAATCCCAAGCCTCATTTTGTCCAAGGATACCATTTCTTCAACCATGACCTTTTTCTAGAGTTTACCATCCTCTAAATCCACTACCTCCCTGACAATTTTAGGATTGTCATCAGTAATAAATAAAGTAAAATTTGAATGGAAATCAAATGGAGCGTACCTCTTTGGTTGCTTTCTTTCCCGAACTGAACTCCTCAAAACTAGAGTGTGGGGTTCTTCTCCTTTTTGTTCTTATTCTTCTATGGATTCTGGTTCTTCCTCCTTCATTTCAAACTCTATATTCTTTGGTTCCTTCTCCTTCAGTAGGACTTCCTATTTCACAACATCCTTCACTTCTCTAGATACCACATCTCTATTATATATAGCCTTTGTTTTTGGGTTCCAAATTTTGTAACCTTTTAAACCATCTTTTTTTCTCCTTTGGAACATGTACATATGCATCATATCCAAATACCCTAAGATGTGAGAGAGAGGGTTTCTTACCATCCCATACCTCATGTGGAGTCTTGTCCTCCAACGTTGATGAAGGTGATCTATTAAATAGGTAACATGCAATATCCACTACCTCTACCCAAAATTCATGCCCTAATTTGGCACCACTGGGCATGCACCTTCCTTTTCCATGAACATCCTGTTCATTCTTTCTGTAACTGATGAGCCCCATAAATGGGTAATTATATGGGCTCATTCAGCCTCGTAATTCGACTTAATCCACCATTCTCAGTAGTTTATTGCATGTTTTTTATTATATTTATGCTAATAGAGTGAATTGGGTTAGTCATTATGCCAACAAGTCTAATGTGTGCTTTATGCAGTTTTTTGGTCAATTTTGAGACAAAATCAAAGGTTTTAATGAGCACTTGGCAGCCAAATTCGTGGAAGAACAAGGGAGAGGATTTGTAGGAAGGTGTCCCCTTCATTTATGAGCCCTTACCTCGAATTCTCCACCAGCAGCTCGGAGTTCAAGGGCCACCACATCGATTATCACAAGGGCAGCCGAGCAAGCGCTAGTAAAGTTGTTGTTAACTGCAATTTTTGGCAGCCGAGTTCCTAAAGTTTAGGAGGACTGTTGGGGTCCTCAATTTGTATAAATAATAAAGCTTAGGGCCTCATTTCAGTTAGCCAATTTTTAGTTCGATTTTAGGATGAGTTAGTCAGATGTTAGTTAGAATTTAGTTAGTAGGTTAGCTCTGCATTTCAGCACATGTTCAAGCTTTTCCTTGTGGACAGTTTTTGGGATGTAACTATTATTTCTTGCTCAATAAAGATGAATCCAGCTTTGCACCAGCTCTAATCTCTCTTAGGAGGTTTTAGCTCTTGGGGTTTGGCCCAACCCAAGTGCCTAGTACCTCCTTTGTGTACTTTTATGTGTCTTTGCTGCATTCTTAGAATAAAATATGTTATCTAGATTAAGATGTTGCTTTGTTACTTAGGTTGTTTTTGATGATTGAAATAACTTTTCATGCTTCAGGTTGATTTGATAGATTGGTAAAGGAAAATATCTACAAAAAGGCCATCAAGCAATCCTTGATCTCATCTCTCCCTCCTTGGGACCATGAGCTGAGACCAAGGTGTCCTTGCTGCCACAAAAACATTGTTCTTGCTTCTTCATGCAATTGCTAGTGTTAGATTCTTAGTTGAAAAAGTTGATACCAGTTATGATTACATGCTTAGATCTATTCTTGCTTGGTTTCCATAGTTGTTTTACATGATTTTCTACCAATAAACTTCTGTTCATCATGTTTCTGGTTTTTAGGTCAAATTAGGTCAAAATAGCTAGATCTTTGGTTTTTCTAGTCTTTCTTCGATCATTCTTGAGAAATAGTGTGCAGAGCATCTGTAATACCTCTTTACCTACCCTTACCCCATCAATGCAACCTGCTTCATCCTCTAACTCAGGTTCTTGCCTTTCATTTTCCACATTCTCTCACTTTGCCTTAATTTCTACATTCTTGTGCATCATTGCTCCCTCCATCCTTGAACAAATCCAATCACTCCTTAGCCTCATTCACCAGGTCCTAGATCCCTTAACATCCTTATCCAACCTCCATTTCCACTTTCCCACCGTTTTTCCTCCATCAACCCTCCAAAATCCTTTTTTCGGAACATCCTGTAGAAGCTACAGAACATCCTGTAGAAGCTACAGTACATCCTGTAGAACCCCTGCAGAGTTCCTATAGAAGCTCACGAAAGCGGTTTCTTGAGATCCGATCACCGTGAAACTCTCTGGAAGGGTGCTAGGGACCCCTTAGGCCCTCTTCTAACCTTCTCAACCTCCTGCAAGCATTCCCTTTCGCCCATCAACCTCTACACAGTAAAAAACAGTTAAAGCACATGCATAATAATTCTAACAACATACTCAAAAATACAAAAAGATGTTTTCTCCAGATTTTACTATAGAAGTAGCTTATTCACATGCATTTTACCTTTCTAAAAGTCAATGGCATCCATTTCCACCGCTTTCATCTCGTTTCTTGCACCAGTAGGGTTAGTCGGTAAAACTAGGGTTTGTTAGGGTTTGCATTTCCTTTCAGCTTTTAGTTTCTTTCTGCAAGTAGATTAGCCTCCTTTGAGTTAGCTTTTGTCCATCACAGTTAAAAGCTTCTTCTAAGAGCTCATAGAAGTTGGCTTAAGCTCCTAGCGGACTTGTGCCAGCTGATCAAGTGCTGTCGCGACAAAAGCTAGTACTTGTGCATATAGCACCGTCGCTTCCAAGTTTGTTATGAACTACCGGGTTGATAAAAGTAAAGAAGAGAACCCCAGGAGTTACATCATTATTGCTACAATACTAGAGCCCACCAGTAACTCCATTCTGTGTAGGTGCATATGGAGAAGTCTTGTATCGTGCTATACCACACTTCTTATATAATTCTTCAAATTCCTTCTTGTAGAACTCTCCACCATTATTTTTCCTCAACACCTTTATCTTATTCTTTGTATGATTTTCCACTAGAGCCTTAAATTCTTTAAACTTGTCAAAGACTTTAGATTTCTTCTTGAGGAAACATATCCATGTATTCCTCAAGAATTCATTTATAAATCAGACATAGTACACATATTTACCTAATGATGGAACCAACACAGGTCCAGACACATCGCTATACACAAGCTCTAATATCCCTTCTGCCCTCTTGGCACTAGAGGATAAACTCAAATGATTTTGCTTCCCACATACATGATGTTCATAGAAATCAAAATCCAAAGAGAAATTGTAGGAATTTACAAGGTAAGTTCCTTAGATAGAACACCAAGAGAAACCGCTCACAAATAGATCACAGTTCAGTAGACCAGTATTCTTGACGTGATTAAAACCCTCAAAAAGGGAAACAATCCATGGCCTGAGCCAACGTGGCCACTTCAGGAAATTTATTAATGTAAAAGAAAGAAAATTTACATAAGCTTCTCTCATAAATGGTCACCTTACAAATGACCCTCCATGCTCTTTAAATAGAGATCATGGACCAATCGGGTGTTAAGCCACGAATCAAGTGTCAGTAATACCGAGGATAGAATGAACTATCGAATCACTTCATGTCTAGAACATATTGTGACCATCAGATTGTAACTTACAAAAGTACATAGTAAAGAAACACACTTTTCCTAACTCTACACTAGACCAAGTTATACTTAACTATTTCCTATGTGTTGGAATATCCTAACATTCCCCCCTTAAGAACAACTTGCAATAGGATTGAAGGATGTACAGATATGACACAATAGGAGAAGGAAGGAGGCATTAGAGCCTATCCCCCCTTAGTGACAACTTCCTGAACTCCAACCATAAATCGAAGTTTAGTAAAATTCACCTCTATGAAAGCCTTTATAAAGATGTTTGCAACTTGATCATCTGTTGAACAATGTTGCACTTCAAGAACATGGTCATGAATGAGCTTTCTGATGAAGTGCATGTGTAGTTCAATGTGTTTTCTACGATGATATTGGATTGGATCTTTGCATAGTTTAATGGAACTTTGATTATCGCACCAAAGTGTAGTCGTGTACTGCTGCTGAAAGCCAAAATTTGATAGGATCTGACGAAGGCACAGGGATTCCTTACTAGCTTCTACGATGCCACGGATCAAGTGTTGGTAATACCGAGGAGAGAATGAATTTTCAGATCACTTCATGTCTAGAACATATCGTGACCATTGGATTGTAAGTTACAAAAGTACATAGTAAAGAAACACACTTTACCTAACTTTACACTAGACCAAGTTATACTTAACTATTTCCTATGTGCCGAAATATCCTGACAAAAATTAGACATACCTTCTACCATACCATTAGCATGTAGTATTTGAAGACCCTTCTCTCCAATGTATCGCAACCTTTCATGCCACAATATAATTTTTCACCAGAGACTACAAGATTTTTTGCTCCACTTTCAACCACATAATTGTTGCACTCATTAATAGCATTATTTCCCAACAAATTGTATAGAGTTTGGATCTGAACTCCCCTCATCAATACTTGTTCTCCTTGAACCATTTTGCAAGTATCTTTCTCAAACATTGTTTTTACACATACATCATCCATCTTGCTTACAAAAAAATAGATTTTTTGTCAATCCAAGAATGTAAAAAACACCAAGAAGAGTTTTAATCCTTCCACCTTGTAACCTCAGCTTGACTTTTCCAGGTTCTGTGATTCTAGTCTTGCTCGCATCACCTAGGAAAACATCACCACCATCATATTCCTCATACTTGCAGAACCACTCCCTATGGGCAGTGATTTGAAATGATCAAGAAGTGATCCATATTGATCCAAAAGGGATTAATGGCAAAAAATTCAAAGTCATCAGATTCTATCGAAAGTAGCGCCATCACGCAGAGCTCAAAAACATGATTCCAACGCAACTTGAACGGGAAACATCTGACTCTATATGCAGAAGTTTTTCAAGGTTAAAGTTCTGGTCCAAGAAGGTCAAAGTCAAAGTCAAACTGGTCAAATTCAATGGTCAACTCATGGTTTCAGCCAATCAAGGTGTAGAAATTCCTTGTAGATTCAAACTACTAATTGTAGTTTACTAAAACAATATACTTGAATCTACTATACTCATCTGTGAAAACAATAAATCGATTGAGAAATCACAAATCATAAAAGAGAAAGAATTCATTTAACACATTACACAATGATTTCCTTGGGAAAGCCACAGCTAAAAACCCCTCTTATCTATATATTGCATTATTCAGAAAATATGAGAAGCTTACAATGCTTTGCTCAAGCCCAAGCAACCTTTGCACTATCTCTATCTGTCTCACAGATTCCAAGACAAGCATAGGTCAATACTTAACCAAATTGTTTCTTTCACAAGTCCCTATTTCCTTACGTTGTTTCCTTAGGAATTAGATCCCTAGTAATTAGGGAAGTTCCTCAATATGAATTGCGCAATCCTCATAGGCCTTTCTCTGACTACATGCACCACCTGTACAATTCAAATGATTATACAACTAATAGTACATTGCCCTTGAACTCCAACCTCAACTAGGTAACTCTTAGATATGACATGCATGAGTTATTTATGAGTGAATCATCAGTTAACTTCTTGGACACATGAAGCAGCACTCCACTATCTGACCTCCTACTAGTTCCTCCATAAGTTGGAACTAGTTTAACTAACTTTTACTCAATTAAACTTAATTAATTAATTACAACTCAAAATAAACTCAACCAGGGCTCCAATAAAGTAGGAGACAGTCTACATGACTCAAGTTAGGCCCTCAACTCAAATTAATTGAACCTACTAAGTCAAATTAACTTAGTTAACTTGTACAAGTTGTCATATGATGTGGAATTGCAATTTTTCTTCTAATTTAATTCAAGCAAAAAATTAAATTAATAATTTTTTGTTGCATTTTCAACACCCCTCTTAACAAGAAAGGGATTCAAGTCTACCTAGATCCAACACGTTTGGGATTAACTATATGAAACACATCTCACTATTTCTATTACTATTGCAACTGAGAATAAAAAATAAATTAAAATAATCATTGAATCAATCTGCAACTGTCTACCAGGAAAATTGTGTTGTTATTGACTCTGATACTGAGCCTCTTGCTCTGCTATCAACTCTGCTCTGCACTGATCAATATCTAACTAACATTGATCCTCCTGCTACTGAATACCATGGGCCCCCATAGCAAGTAATGATCCATGAGACAAACACACCTCAATGGACCCTGCCCAATTTCTGAAACTCTTGGAATAAGGTTTCATATTGTCCCACCTTACACCTGAAGGTATGGATGCATGTACTCCCTATACCCACTTGGCTCAAACTCTCCCCTGCTGGAGGTCTCTGCTTGAGTAGATGTTTCCACTATGTCTCCTCTCTACTTCTCCAATTGTGGCTGCTCCACAACTTGCTGAGGCTTCTTCTGAGGCTCCATTTTGAGAGGTAAATTATGCTCCCTCTCAACCACCAAGTCTCTAACCTTTTCCTTTCTCCTCAATACTTTGCATGCATCTCCTACCTAAAGTGCATACAATTTTTTGACTCAAACCCCAATCTGCTTCACCTATCCCATGGGTATGTGTCTAAGGAAAACATTCCCTTTGCTAAATAACACATTGCAGCCACGGTCTTTCAGTACTGCGACAGAAACAAGATTCTTCTTTAGTCCTAGAACAAAAATCACATCATTGTGCATGATAGGGGAGACAGACTCCCTCTGAAAAGTAATTGTACTGATATCGGTTGTGCTATACCTCCCATCATCCCCAAACTCAATGTCCTACTTGAGGTCTTTCTCCTCCAAGTCACTAAAGAGATCTCTATTCCCCGTCATATGGAATGAGGAACTGTTGTTGAGATACCACATACTTTCCATTACTATGTTTTCCATGCATACAATGAGAGTAAAATCAAGCTTGAATTGTGAAGCTCTGCAACTGCAGGATCCTTCTTGCTTGCCTTCTTATGTGGACATTTCATGGCATAGTGCCTGAATTCATGAAAGTGAAAGCACTTGATTTTGGGAAAGTATTTCTTCTTGCCCTCCTCACATTGTGACTTATTTCCCTTGGATTTATCTCCTCTGTTGACTAATGAAAATTCCTCTTCCACTTCTTTGGATGAGGTCCCATCTCGGTTGTCCCACCTTATCTCTTCTTGCACCAATTCAAACCATAAACGCTCCCACTTTGGTAGCTTCTTCCTCCCATTTACTGAATCTTGGTAGTTGTGCTAGCTCTTGGGAAGGCCTAGAAGTGCTAGGATGACTAGATCATCTTCAAAAACTATAATACCAACACTCCCAAGCTCATCCCAACATTAGGTGAACTTGCTCAAGAATTGTGGTTTTGTGTCTCACTTCTCCATCTTGATTTTCTAAAGCTTGTCCTTTAGTGTCATCTTCCTATGGTCATTGCTATTCTAAAACAGGTATGTCAAGGCCTTCTACATTGCATATGGAGTCTCCTTCCTGTGGAGGTTAGAAACAATATGATCTCGAACTCCTTCTAGTATGATCCTTCTCTCGTTTGCAACACCTTTCCTCCACTCTACCAGATCTTGAGCATCAGTTGATGGAGGCTTAGGAATATCTTTGCATATGAATTCCTATAGCCTATTGTCTTCCAACACTGCCTCCATCCTGTCCTTCCAAGCAATATAGTTCAAACTACCCTCAAGGGAATATTTGAGTCTCAATCTATAGAATGACATCCTGCTAGCTCTAAAGAATAATACTGCAAAATTCATTTCACCTGCAAAAGAGAAACTTGTATTCTCCTCTTCTAGAGTGATTTCTACTCTAATATCATGTATAAATTCTTTGTAGATTCAAACTTCTAATTGTAATTTACTAAAACAATAGACTTGAATCTACTCTGCTCATTAGCGGAAACAATTAATTGATCGAGAAATCACGAAGCATACAAGAGAAAGAATTCAATCAACACATTACACAATGATTTCATGGGGAAAGTCATAGCTAAAAACCCATGATATCTGTATATTGCATTAGTGATCAAATATGAGAAGATTACAATGCTTTTCTCAAGCACGAGCAACCTCTACACTATCTCTATCTGTCTCACAACTTCCTAGAAAAGCCTAGGCTAATATTTAACCAAATTTTGGCTTGCCCAAGTCCCTATTTCCTTGTGTTTTTTCCTTGGGAATTAGCCCCCTATTAACTAGGGAAATTCCTCAATATGAATTTTGGAATCCTCATAGGCCTTCCTCTAACTGCATGTGCCACCTCTACAATTAATATGATAATACAACTAATAGTACATTGCCCCTGAACTCCAATTTCAACTAGGTAAATCTTGGATCTGACATGCATGAGTTATTTATGAGTGAATCATCAGTTAACTGGTTGAACACATGAAGCATCACCCCACTGTCTAACCTCCTACTAGTTCCTCCATTAGTTGGAACTAGTTTAACTGAGTGTAACTCAGTTAAATTGAATTAATTAATTACAACTCAAAATAAACTCAAACAAGGATCCTATAAAATATGGGACACTCTACATGACTCAAGTTAGGCCCTCAACTTTTTCTCCTAATTTAATTCAAGGATAAAATTAAATGAAGAATTTATTGCTGCATTTTCAACACAAGGGTCATGGTTCCAACCGCCACCGATAAGTGGCAGATTATGACTAGAGTAGGAGGACCAATGTGGCATTAACAAGTGGCAATTTTTGGTTGGTTTAATATAGACCAACTGCAAGGTGACACATGGCCCTATTAGAGAGCGAGACGTGGCCTTTAAGGATTGGTCAAAATTATGTGTAACAAACCAAAAGACTAGGCAGGATTTGATCCCATGACCTTTGCATTGAAAATATGACGCCTTACCAATTGGGATAATGTTTGGTTATTGTTATCCATACTCTGTCGCACATATTTTAGGTGATAAGGTTATCCAAATGGCATAACAAAAGGCAGAGTCCACCATTGTTGGCAGCTCTGCCATATTTGTTAAATGTGATATCATATATACCTTCGCCATATCTAACCTTTGTGCATGTGGTGATAAGGCCTGTGAGCCATAAAATAAACATTAATGCTATATATTGAATGTGGAAATGGTATGGGTGTGGGGTGGCGGATCCGTTGACCCCACCACCAAAACTATTTTAAAAATTATTTTTTTGTATCACATATCATATCGTATCACAACACATCGACGGGGAGGTTGGTATTTGACCCTCCAACCTCTCAAACATTATTATAAAAAATTTACCAATGTGCCACAAGAGGGAGAAGCGAATTTTTATGTCGCATAGAGGTTAATGTGCAAAGAGCAGAGGCAACATAACAGAACTTTGGAGGCTCATTGTGGGAGTTCTAGGAGGTATTTTAAGATCTGAAAGTTCCATTGGGTTTCTAAGGTCGTACAAAACACAACAAGGCTAGTCAAGAGTCATTTTGATGTAAAATCGATGTAATTTATTGGATTTGATTAATTAATAAAGAGGCCTTTCCACTAAAGATTGGGCTCAGAGATGTAGGATTTGAGATAGCCAAACTCGTTATCAACTTTTTGGTGTCATTTTCTTTTATGTGTTTTGTTGTTTCTCTTTATTTGCTGCAATTTCCTTTCAATTTTCCTATGTATTTTAAATTGAGATTTATTTAACAATGATTTTAAATACATTCAAACACTTCTTAAAAACTAACGAAGCAAGTATCAATTTCGATCGGGATTTCAAAGCAAGTGGTACCAGAGAAGTTATTGATAGTTTGGTTTAAGTGTGCATGATCACTAGGTGAAGAAACATTTGTGAAAGTAGACATGGCTAAAGGCTTGAAATGAGGAAGGATACAAGAGTTGGAGGACCTTAGCCACAATGTTAAACTGGAAAATGGAGAGCTCAAAAAACTGGTCAAATCCCCAAATTACAAGAAGCGAACATTGCGTCTCGAGTTGCAAAAGGCCAAGAAAGAGCAAGCTGGAGAAAATTCTATTATACCCCATGTAATCAGAAATGACAAGATGTGTGTACATTTAGAGAATATGTCATATGTGCCAATGAATCAAGATGAAATTAAGGATACCTCCTATGCATCATTCATGCAAGAAGATCAGCAAGAATCTTCTTCTGGCAGTAAGACATGTAAGATGTCAGGTGGAAGAGTGAACGCAGAGTCTTCATGACATGCTTGCACTAGGAACGATCATCTAAGGTTTAAAAAAGTAAGTTTTCTAGCATTCATTTTCATTTTAGGAAGATTGGCGATGTGAAAAGTTTATGGCATAGATAATTGTGCACTTGTTGTGGGTTATCTGACCATCGCATTGCCAAGTGTTGGAAGAGAAAATCTTTGTACATGAAGATGATGTCCATGAGGAAGAAGGCAAAGTATGAAGAAATTATTCCAAGATTTCATGACGAGAAGAAAGATATGAAACGATCTTTCTCGTACTACAAGAAATATCGCCATGATAGAGAACATTGTTGGGAGTAATACCCTGAATAGAAGCCTAAGCAGTTCCAAGATTAGAAAAGGAAGTGAAAGGAAAAGAAGGAAGTGGATTGAACATCGCAACAAAGTCATGGACCAGAGTCCAAACATGAGACTCATATTTTATCAATGGGAATCAACAATGAAAGTTTCCTGATCATGTCTTCAAAAGTGAGCAAAGCAGTTGATCTAAAGAAAGAAAGCGAGATGGTGGCAGAATATAGATCTTACCATGCTATGCTTCAAAAGATAGCAACAATGTGACATGAGGTGTTGTCATGCAGACCTGGCAAAAAGGGTAAACATATTTGTTTGTTTACATTAACGTATTTTTTTTTATTATCGCTATTGATGTGTTGTACATGGGTTCTAGCGAAAGAAATAGAAACAGAAAGATGTGGAAACATGTAGAAAGGTAACAATGTGTTTTTAGTTGTGATGGTGGTTTTACAATTGATTGTGATGGGATAGGTGCACAAATAAAAATGGCTTCGTGATACAGGACAAGTGGAGGAACACTGTCTTCACGTCAAAACTAGGTAAAGCCTTTTGGTAGTCTAAAAGGTCTTAGTGGGGAGGAATGAACCGAAATGATCAAGAAATTATTTGGATTGATCCAAAAGGGATTAATGGCCAAAAATTCAAAGTCATTGGATTCGAGCGAAAGTAGTTCCATCACGTAGAGAAAAAATGATTCCAACGCAACTTAAACGGGAAAAATCTGACTCCGTATGCAAAACTAAAGTCAAAGTTCTGTTCCAAGAAGATCAAAGACAAATTCAAATTGGTCAAAGTCAATGGTCAACTCATGGTTCCGGGCAGCCAAGGGTCATGGTTCTGACTACCAAGTGGCATCGAGAGAGGGTGAAAAGTGGCATATTATGACTGGAGTGGGAGGACCAATGCTGCATAGACAAGTGGCAATTTCTGATTGGTTTAATATAGACCAACTGCAAGGCAACACATGGCCCTATCAGAGAGCGACACATGACCTTTATGGATTGGCAAAAATTATGTGTAACAAACCAACAGACTACTCAGGATTTTATTTTTTAACCTTTGCATTGCAAATCCAACACCTTACCAATTGGGATAACGTTTAATTCTTGTTATCCATACGCCGTTGCACATATTTGAGGTGATAAGGTTAGAAAAATGTCATAAAAAGAAGGTAGAGCCCGCCATTATTGGCGGCTCTGCCATATATTTCAAACACGATATCATATATACCTCTACACATGTGGTTATAAGGCCTACAGGCCATAACATAAATATTAATGTTATACATTGAATTTGGTAATGGTATGGGTGTTGGATGGTGGGTCTGTTGACCCCGCCACCAATATTTTAAAAATTATTTATATATATCCCATATCATATCGTATCATAAAAGACTAATGGGGAGATCGGGATTTGACCCTTGACCTCTCGAAAATTGTTATAAAAACTTTACCAATATACCACGAGAGGGAGAAGTGATTTTTTATGCAGTAGAGAGGTTAATGTGCAGAGAGCAGAGTGATATAGCAGAACTTTGGAGGATCATTATGGGATTTCTAGGAGGTCTTTTTGAGAGCCGAAAGTTGTGTTTGGTTTCTGAGGTCGTGCAAAATAAAACATGACCAATCGAGAGTCATTTTGATGTAAAATCGATGTACTTTGTTGGATTTGATTAATTAATAAGAGGTCTCTCCACTAAAGACCAGGCCCAGAGATGTAGGCTTTGAGATAGCCGAACTTCGTTATTAACTTTCTGGTGTTATTTTTTGTTATGTGTTTTGTTGTTTCTCTTTATTTGTTGCAATTTCCTTTCAAGTTTCTTGTGTCTTTTCAATTGATATTTTTTTAATGATGATTTTCAATTTGAAAACACTTTTAAAAAACTAAAAAATTAAGCATCAATTTCAATCGGATTTCAGATCAAGGAGTCATGTGAAAGGATGCACCTCAGTCAATCAACCATTCCTCGTGATCTACATGTGTACTAGAATAAGCCAAGTACATATTCCCACTTTCACCTGAGGTGGTTTTCTCCTATGCATAAGGAGCATCGTCATATCCATTTCCTTTCTTAGGATTTTTAGATCTATAGCCCCTTTTATAGTGCCCTCGTTTTTTGCATTTCCAACATATCTTTACAATTTTTCCTGGAGATTTAGATATCCCTCTAGATTTAGATCTCCCACTGGAGGAATTATTTCTAATTTTGTTTTGGGACCATCCTCTTACAAACAAGGCATCACCATTCTAGTTCTCCATATTTTTCTCACGTCTCGTCTAACAACAAGGATGATACTATTTCATCAAATTTCAAGGTAGTTGTATTACTACCTACGGTAACAACTAGACTATCCCACGAGTCCAATAGAGATTGATACACTTATCTTCATCTAAAATTATAATATCAACAAATAACAACTGACTTACCACAATATTGAAGGCATTCATATGCTATGTCACTGTGTCTCCATCCTTCATCCTTAGGTTATGCAACGTTTCCACATGAACAATTTCCTCACAAGGGGCTTAGATTGATACAAAGTCCCTAATTTGTCCCACAAAGCCTTTACCATAGCTTCCTTTGATACATTCAAAAATATTGAATCTAAGAGACACAATCATATTGTGTTCTTTGCCTTCCAATCTAACTTCATCTGGTCTTTTGTCGACATTCCTATTTGTGTCAATCTAGATATACAACAATCCACTCATCTTTTTCCACCAATCCTCTATCTTGAGTTTCCATGGCTCAAAATCTATCCATTAAATTTATCAATCTCTATCTTTCTATTGTTCACCATCTCCTTTCATGACAAGAATTGATCCCATAGATCTCCCATTGTAATAGGGTCTACCATAAGCCAAAGCAACAATTCCCTTAGCCATAAAGGCATCCCCTTGAAGCCGAAACAACTTGGATACCAAATGTAGGTTTATGCCTTGTACAGAAATTACCTATAAATGAATTCTTAAAAAACATAAAAATATACAATTACGAGAACATAAAAATATACTCAGATATTCCCCTGGAACCCAAAACTAGGAAACCAGATCGATTTTTCATTATATTCATTTCAATGTTACAATACATTATATGCATGTTGAAGCATTCATAAACCCCAATCCATTAACCCTCGATTAGAACATAAGTGTAGTGTCCTTGACCGGATCTACAAATACCATGGGAAAAACCATCATGCCCAAAACCATGAACAAATCTATGGGTGAGTCCGTCAACCACCCTTGGCTCCACTCCCCATGAGCTAGTGGTGGAAATAATATAACTCAACCAACACTATAAAAGACACCAATATGCCTAGTGCTAGATTTGTGGGGACCAAACTACAAGAGACATTGATTCCCTTCAATGCAAGATGTATAGGCACCAACCTATGGGAGACACCAATCCTTTCTACTGCAGGATTTGTAGGAACCAACCTATAGGAGACACCAATCCCTTATGTTGCAATATTTGTAGGCACCAACCTACAAAAGACACCAATCGCCTCTACTACCAAATATTTGCAGGCACCAACCTACTTAATTGAGTTCGCTTGCTACTTCTTCCTTCACCAAGTATGTTATCTACTTCTACCTTCACCAAGTCTACTTGTTGTTTTTTCCTTCACCAGACATTCTTATTGTTTCTATATTTACAGGTCTACTTGTTTCTTTTGCCTTTACCAAGTCAAATTATTCCAAAACCTTTTAATTTGGCATCTTCCCAAGGACAAACCTGTATAACATGCCTCATATCCAATTTTGTAAATTCAATTATGAAATTTTTACTTGAGGTACTTATGTATGTCTCCTTAGATATCTAAAATTTTCACAGTCTAAAAATCCTAGAAAATAAGTTATGGAAAAAATGTCAAGCTAACTTGTTTGAAGTTGATTTCAAAACTATTTGGTAACCATAGCTTGCATAGATCATATATCTCAAATTATAGTGAACCAAAGTATGGAATTTTTACCACAAGTACCTAGATATCTCTCCTCCATATTTCACAATCTAAAACATACCCAAAAAAGTAATAAAGAAAATGTCATGTTGGCCTATTTGAAGCATATTTTAGTAGAATTCAGGAACCCTAACTTCCCCATATGATATCTCCAAAATTATAGCGAAACAAGTTTTGAAATTTCTATCACATATACATTAATATCTCTTCTTTATCTTCTCTAAATTCCATAGTCTAAAACATCTCAGAAAAAAGTTCTAGTGAAAATTCCAAGATGGCCTATTTGAAATATATTTTAGGAGCATTTAGGAACCCTAACTTTCTGTTGATGGATCTGGAAATACGTCAACAAAGGGGGTCTCCCCGATGTGAAGTCTAGATTATACCTCACACCATTTGGAATAGGAGCCCCATTCGGAATATCGACTTGTTTTCTATATTTTCTTATAGATATGCCTTGGCTTTAACTGTCGGAAAAAAGAGAAGCATGTATGCGAAAAGAAAGTAAGTGTGCATGGTGAATGTTCAATTCCAAGCATATCCAGGTTCTTCTACTATGGAGGGAGGAAATGTGAGCCTCTAAGAGAGAGGTGATATTACCACCCTAGTAGAAGCACACATAAGCGAAAGATAATCGCCTAACGTCAAGAAGAATAGTCCACATAGATATGACAATTGTTACAACCATTACAGCAAATCTTCAATTAGATAAGAACTAAAATAACTGAAATATTTCAATTACTCTAGTATAGGCGAATGCAAACATGAACCATAAATATTCACATAACAATCTTACAAATATTCACAATCCATGCATGAAATGCGTTGGCCATCAGGCTTCAAGTATTAAGTAAAAGTTCCAAGATACATGAATACAATGAGCATCACTAGCTCCAATAGTGGAGCATTGGAGTTAAGACTTTCTCCCCAAAAGTACTAACTATGTCTCTCTAATGCCTTATGGGAGAAGCTAAGGTGAAAATTCCTTTTCTTATACAATGAGGGTGTATATATAACAAATGGGGTGACCCTTCACCTCCCTTGTGACTCTTGGACTACCCTAATGATTGTTCGACTTCTATACAACCTTTTGACTTCCTACATGAATTTCCACATTACATGAATGACTCTTGAACTTACACTTTATATTATATTTCTCCAATATTGGATTACACATTCCACAAAATGATGTGGCACATGATGACTCATGACATAACATGACATGACACTGATGACATGGTGATGTCAAGCTATTATTTATTGTTTCTTGCTTTGTGTCTTCTAAAAAATGGATCATGGTCTTCTTTGTCCTCCAAATGGCTTAGAGACGAGGAGTCCCTAGTGGAACTTGATCTCCAATTGTTGTCTCAATTTGTTGTCCCTTTTCTTTGTCTTGATTGATTAGCTTGTCTTTACAGCTAATAAAGTGTCTTCTAGCATGGTCTCCTTCATCGTCTCCTTCATCATCATATTGTGCTGGTATGATAGAGTACATGCATCTACAATTCACTCATGACAAGATGACATCCGTCTGATGAACCCCTAGTCTAAGATGTTGCATGATGATCCATTTATTGAGTCAGAACCAGGTGGCAAGTTGAGGGAGAAGCTCAGTAGCTGAGAAATTGAGCAACTCAAGAAGTTAAGGGTCAGGGTTAAGCCATGAGACTACACAATGTGTAATTCAGGCTTGGAATGAGCAAAAATCTTGTAAAATTGTGGAGCTCAGGGAGCCACAATGAGGGCTTGAGCACTGATTTTTACTACTGCGTAGTTTTGGAAGGTCATGGAGCCCAGGTATTTGCAAAATTATGTAGTTCAAGAGCTCAAGGTTGAGGCTTAAGCCTTGAGACTATGCAATTTGCAATACTAACTGGACGAGTGTAACACCCTCCTCCCACATCTACCCAAGTAATGGCCAACTGGGGTAAACATGTGACGAGAAGTTACTATGATATGATTTCACCTTCTAAGTCACCTTAAGGAAGTGGAGCCAATGGAAACACACCATACAAACCTTCCACATCGGTAACAAGACTCTCAAGAACCATCCCAACCTCTTATGTAACCATATCCTGAGTCCCACTAAGTTTTTAGACCATTATACTCCCGGACTCTCCCTTGATATGGGCATGTATGCATCCAAAGGAATTTGGACACTCCCACAACATGGTATGCCAACATCCAGGGACTTTTATGCCCAGTTTTGTGCCTGCATCCCCAGGATTTGAGCCACTTTTTTAGGCCCAAAGCCTAGGTCACTACCCAGAACTAAATGACACCTTCATAACAAAAAAATAACAATGGAATTGTGATACAAATGTAATTACTGAAACAATCCTTTGATTGGACCCCTACTAGCCATGACAAGCATTTCGTTAAACATATCACAAATATATAATCTACAGGTGTAAACAATGGATCTAAGCATAGGGGTCTCATATTCATTTGGGAATCGCTAAGCAGCATTGATGCCTCAACACATTAGCTGTAGTTTCATCCACTAGGCCATATATACATTATTCATTCATTTACAACTAAACACATGATAAGAGCCATACATATCCACTATCATAATATATGTTCATAACCAACATAATACAACAAAAATACCAAGGAACAACAACCATATAATCCACATATAAATTAGTATAATACTCATGAAATAATGAGGCGAAATGTATTCATATTAATGATGCAAAGGCCAACTAGTTGTGGGACTTCCACAAGCCACCCAACCATAGGCATGGTTGAGCCAAATCTCTCTTTAGCTAGTCACCCATGTGCCATAATCCACACATGAATTTGGATCTCATAAAACACATCAATCCAAAACCATCCAAGTCTTCCAAAGGCCAACCACCTCAACCCACCAAATAGTGATTCCACCTCACGGTTATAAATCACAAAACCATCATCAGATTGGTCAATATCCAAGTCTTCCAGGGCTCTAGATCGTTTGTTCTAACCAAGGCTTCCAGGACTAGTAACTCAACCCACAACTTCCGTCGAGCTTCCAAAGTGTTTGTCCAACAAGGGCTTAACTCAACCCACCAAGGCTTCCAAATAATTTGTCCAACCAAGGCTTCTAGGACTAGTAACTCAACCTAAGTTGTTATAGGGCTTCTAGAGTGTTTGTCTAACCAGGGCTTCGAGGAACTAGTAACTCAACCCAAGCTAAAGGAAACATGAGAACCAACCAAAAAACAAAGAAATGAACTCACAACACCATGGCTATCCAGGAAATGGTAAGGCTAGGAAAATCCACTATCAATCTAGGCAATCCTCCATGCCAGTTACATATCATGTCTAATAAACCACATGCATATGGAATACATGCCAAAAATAGTGAGTAAAACATACATGAAACTCGCTACCTTCAAGAAAAAACTATTATAGGTGTTGATCCCAATGTCCTCTTGCACTTTCCTACTCTTCCTTTCCCTTCTTTCTCCAAAACTCTAAGTCTGCCACACTCCTCAAGGAGTGCTCCAAGAAATCTAAGTGTCCAAGTGTATCAGAGAGAGAATGTAGAGAGAGAGCTCCAAAACTAAACTGACAAAAGTCTGTGAACTTATCCTCATAATAATTTTTGTTAATGAGGCCTTTGTTTTCTTCATTTTCCATTATTTTCTTTCATTTTCCTTCTCACATGCAACCTGTGACCTTTTAGCTCCCTTTTCTCCTAATTTCCATTATTTTCATAAATAAATGCCTTATGCCTTTCCAAAGCCTTTGTCATTGCCTTTTCCAATTTCCTTAGCCATTAATCAGTCACCATTGATCCCCTTCACTATGATTTTTTCCCAACATTCAGCTTGGAATACATGTCCCATCAATCGTGGTTTTTATTTTGCTTTTATTAACTTTTATTACATGGAATTTTTACGAGGGTTGTTTCATAACGCTCCCCCTTAGGGGAACATTTTCCTCGGTGTTCAACAATGCCTACAACCACAAGGTTGTTGTAAGCAAAACATATTGCCCATGGATCTTTATAACTTAGCTCATTGCAGTATTTACAATGATCAACCTGTTGAGATTTAAACAAACATGACAACATAACAAGTATAACATCATAATGACTTGACACCCATACCGCTTATTCGAGCTTTATAAAATATCTCATGGCAGTATATACATCCATATACATATGTACATATATCAAAACATCACCAAGACATGTACCAAAACATATAACAAAGGCATATACCAAAACATCTTGTCAACCAACGAATAAGGAAGGATCCATAGCCCGCATCAAATCCACCATCTCCCATGTAGCTTCATTGGGTCCAAAGTGCTTCCATTGCACCTTAACCTACTCAATCGCTCAATTCTGGAGAATTATCATCTTTCTATGCAATATACATTGCAGTTCTAGTTGGAATACTCCTTCTAGATCCAACTGCAATACAAACAAGTCAATCACATGATCAACATCTTTAACAGACTTCTTAGCAATGGCACACGGAAAACATCATGGAATTTCACTATCGGAGGAAGTGCAAGTCGATAGGCTACTAGCACAATCCTCTCAATAATCATAAAAGTTCCACAAAACCAGGGCGTTAGCTTGGCACATGATCCAATCCGCAAGGAGCTCTTCTTTGGTTTGATGTGTAAGTGCACCTGTTCCCCAACCTAGAATTCCTTAAACAACCTATTCTGATCTACATAACTCTTCTTCCTATCCTGTGTTGCTTTCAAACTCTTCTTGATTACCTGTGTTTCCTTCTCCATGTCTGCCAACATGTCTGGTCCAATCAAAACCATGTTAACTTGATCACTCCAACTGATTGGAGTATTACAACTTCGCATATATAATGCCTCAAACAGTCTCATCTTCAAATATTCCTGGTACACATTCTTGTAAGTGAACTCTACCAGTGGAAGGTACTCTTCCCACTTCCTTTGTTGATGCATCACATACATCCTCAACATGTCCTCCAATATCTTGTTGACCCTCTCTGTCTGTCCATCTTTTTGTGGATGATAAGTTGTACTGAAGGCCAACTTTGTGCCCAAACCTGCAAATAACTCCTTCAAAAACTTGGAAGTGAAATTTGCACCCTTATCTAACATAATCGTCTTTGGAAATCCATGCAATCTAACCACGTCCTTGATGAATACCCGTGCTACACCACTCGCCAAGAATGTAGACTTCACTGGAATGAAGTTCGCTACCTTTTTTAGCCTGTCTACCACTACCATGATGGAATCATGTTGTCTCACTATCCTCAAAAAAACTGCGATAAATTACATGGAAATGGCCTCGCATTTCCACTCTCGAATCAGAATCAAGTGTAGCAGTCCACCTAGATGTTTACACTATGCCTTCACCTACTAACAATCTAAGCACCTAGCCACAAACTCTCCCACATCTCTTCAAATTTGGCCAATAGTAAAACTTCTTCACTGTGGTCAATATCTTTTGATAACCCAGATGACCTGAAAATGGTTTCACATGAAAATCCCTCAAGATCACCTTCTTGAGCTCACTACTATCTGGCACATATATCCTGTCCCTAAACCTAACCAATCCATCTACCGTGAGATGATAATCCACATCCTGTGCACCTACACTTGTACCTGTACATGTACATGTACCTATACCTGTACATGTACCTGTACCACCACCTATACATGTACTTGTACTTGTACAACCACATGTACCTGTACATGTATCACTATTTGAACTCTATTGCAACCTGTGCATAATATCCATATACCTGACATCCTGTTGACCTACTTGCAAGATCCTATCATGTAGGTCTCTCCCATAGGAGCTCATAGTTGCTAAGTGAGTTACTTGTATTCACCTGCTAAGAGCATCTACCTCCATTTCTCTTTACCTTTGATATACCTAATCTCAAAGTCAAACTCATTAATCGTAGCTAACCACTGAGCCCGCCTACCATTTCAGATTCGGTTGGTAAAATGGATACCACAAACTATCATGATCACTCATCAATACAAACCTCCTACCAAGAAGATAGTGCCTCCACATCTTCAATGGATGTATGATCACTGGAAACTTAAGATCATGTCTGGGGTAATTCTGATTGTGCAAATTTAGTTTTTATGACTCATAACATACCACCTGTCCATCCTGCATAAGGACTCCACCAAGTCCTCTCTTGCAAGCATATGTACATACCACAAACTCTTTGTTCAAATATACAATCTTTAGCACTGGTGCATGTGTCAACAACTGCTTGAGCTACTCAAAACTAGTTAGACAATCCTCTGTCCATTCAAACATCTTACCTTTCCTTTGCATTGATGTGATAGGATAAGCGATCTATGAGAAGTTCCTAATCAACATCATGTAGTAACTTGATAACACCATGAAAGATCTCACCTCATCCACATTCCTATGAGCTACCCACTCCATGATAGCTCTTGCATTTTCTATATCCACTGTTATGCCATACTTGGAAACAACATGTGCCAAGTAATGTACCTCAGTCTGACAAAAACTACACTTGCTGAGCTTAGCATATAACTGATGCTCTCTCAACAATCTCAAAATTGTTGCTAAATTCTTGACATTCTCTTCTTCATTTATAGAATATAACATTACATCATCAATGAACACAATAACAAACTTGTCCAAATACAAATGCAACACACTATTCATCAAGCACATAAAGATAGATGGAGCATTAGTTAAATAAAATGGAACTACAACAAACTCATAATGCCCATACTTGGTCCGGAAAGTTGTCTTGTAGATGTCTTATTCTTTAATGCGTACATGATGATATCTAGATCGCATATCAATCTTTGCGAACACTATTGCTCCCTTCATCTAATCAAACAAGTCATCAATCCTTGGTAACAGATACTTGTTCTTGATGGTCACTTTGTTCAACTAATTGTAGTCATTGAACAACCTGAGAGTACCATTCTTCTTCTTCACAAACATATTGGTGTGCCCCATGGTGATACAGTTGGCCTAATGTATCCCTTGTCCAACCTTTCCTTCAACTACAACTTCAACTCTACCAACTCAGGTGTACTCATCCTGTAAGGTGCCTTTGATGTCAGAGTTGCCCTTGGCACCAACTCAATAGAAAAGTCTACCTCACTGTGAGGTGCAAACTTTGAAATATCCTCAAGAAACACATTCTAAAATTGTTGTACAATTGGGTACCTGATCAAAACATCTGCATTCTCAACTTCCTTACCTTTGTCACTGGAAATGTGCATTGCAAATAACACGCACCCTTTACTGTGACTACGCTTGGCCTACATAGTTTTCACCATTATAACTAATGTTGCTTTCTTCTTACCCCACAAGACTCTTGGTTCTCCATTATCATCCAAGCACTCAATAGCTTTGTCATAAAAATCCACCTTGGTTCTATGAAGGTACAACTAATCCATGCCCAACAACATATTGTATGATCCCAATAGGAATACATTCAAATGTGATGTGATAGTCATACCATTCAAATCAAATGCACAAGATCTTACCCTATGATGAACTCACTTCTTTGTACCTGTAGCCAATTGCACTAACCAATATTTTTCATGCACTTCTTTATTCAAACCACACTTATCCACCAAGTTAGGACTAACATAGCTATAATTATATCCAAGGTAAATCAAAATAGAAACAACTTGATCACAAAGCTTACCATCCATCTCAATGATAGATGCATGATGTTTTGCTTGTCTGTTATCCAGCACTGCATAAATATCAGGAACGCTTTGACCAACATCCCCAATAGTCTACGCCTCCTATGCACTTTATATCTAAGGCCTACCACCCTGATTCTGAGGACAATCTCTCTTGTGGTGATATTTGCCACAAGTCTAGCACTCTATAGGCTTCCAGCCTGCATCCTTGTTTTGCTCCTCAGATCGATGTCCATATCCTTTATCAGAGGCATTGAACTTCTTTGATGGTGTTGCATTCTATTTATTACCTGTACCATGAGGTCTTGCTTGCTTCTTTCATTTGTTCTTTGCATTACCTTTCCAGTCCGGCTTAGTCTCATATTTGCGCTTCGATTGTTCACATCAATGCTTTAGCTTCCAGATGGCCTCCTCCAATGATCTAGGCTCATAGAATTCAATCTTGTCTTTGAATGCAGTCGATAATCCACTAATGAATCTCTGAATCTTGACCTTCTCCTCCTTAAGGTAAGGCACATATCTCAGTAACTCCAAGAACCTACTAGTGTACCATGTTTAGCCAATAGAATTATTTTTCCCTATCATCAAAGTATCTCTCTTATAGGTACTTCTTCTTGAATAGTCTCTCGAACACATTCCAATTCAAGTCCTCCTCATGAATACCTCTTAAATTCTTCACATATTCCCACCAAATAATTGCTTTACCTTTAAGACTGATTGTAGCTATTATGGTTTTCATGTTCTCTGAGTAATAATGCAACCTAAAGAACTTCCTCATACCAAGAAACCATGTCTCTGCATCTTGTGATTTCTTCATCTCTCCATCAAATGTAGGTGGATTTTATTTCTTAAACTCATCTGCCATATATCCCCTATCACTCCTCCTATAAGGATGATAACGATGACGATGTAATGCCTATCTGAACCTTAACTAGAATAGTACCTGTGTCCATCGTCTCTCCTATCTGGAGTATCCAAAAACCTGCCATCTCTCACTATGTCATCTCTATCCAACCTGTGACCACCATAAGACATACTTCCATATGCTCCATTAGTTATGTTCTCCTGCTGACTGATCCGAAGTGGTCCCTGTCACTATAATTTTGACAAACTCTGAAGTACCACTGCATTTACCTCTGCTTGTTTCTCCTATGCCTATATTATTCTGTCATTTTCTGCCTTACAAATCCTTATTTCTACTTTTAATCTTCTGAATGTGTCTGCTAAATCAGAAGAGTGTCCAACACCATGTTGCTTATATGATCCATAGAGAGAGTCTCGAGAACTGTAGTCTACCATCTTGCTAGTCATCTTTGATATTCTTGTTTCAAGGTATATCATGTCAGCTAAACCAAATCACAATAAACCAACTTAACTTAGCATACTTCAGGGAGGATGCCTCATTTGCAAGATCAATAAATTAGCATAATACATGTATAACATAATCATTATTGCAAGATTCCAGTCATCAATGCATAGCCATATCAACTACACATATTGTGACCTCATGCATGACAACAACCACCACATCATTGTACACTTGACCACATGTGAACACTAACATGCATAAACAATGCATAATCAATTGTACACTCATGATGACACACTCCACAACAACACCATAAACCTCCCATGGAAACCTCACTATAACCATGACCCATACCATACAAATGCAACAAGCACATGGTCTTACAATGCAAGAAACACATATGAAACTGACACGAATGCATGACCAACACACAGCCCATCTAGTCTAAGGGCTAAACCATGATCTAATACCACTCTGTAACTCGCTTCTCCCACATCTACCCAAGTAACCAGCCAACCGGGATAAAAATGTGACGAGAAGTTACTATGATATGATTTGACCTCCTAAGTCACCTTAAGGCAGTGGAACAAACAGAAACACATCATACAGACCTTCCACATCAACGAAAAGACTCTCATGAACCATCCCAACCTCTCAGGTAACCATCCCCTGAGTCCCACTAAGTTTTTAGACCATTATGCTCTCGAGTGCTCGCTTGATATGGGAATGCAAGCATCTGGAGGGCTTTGAACACTCCCACAACATGATATGCCAACGTCCAGTGACTTTTCTACACAGTGTTTTGCTTGCGTCCTCAGGATTTGAGCCACTTTTTCAGGGCCCAGGTCACTACCTAGAACTAAATGACACCTTAAAAAGATAAAGATAACAATGGAATTATGCTACAAATGCAATTACTGAAACAAGCCCTTAACTGGACCCCTACTATCCATGTCAAGCATTTCTTCAAACATATCACAAATATGTAATCTACAAGTGTAAACAACGTATCTAATCATAGGGGTCTCATACTCATATAATAATCGCTAAGAAGCATTCATGCTTGAACACATTAGTTGCAGTTTCATCCATTAGGCCATAGATACATTGTTCATTTATTTACAAGTAAAAATATGATGAGAGCCATACATAGCCACTATCATAATACATGTTCATAACCAACATAATAGCAATATAAATACCATGGAAACAAAAACCATATAATCCACATATAAACCAATACAATACTCATGAAATAACAAGGAGAAATAACCTCATATTAAAGATACAAAGGCCAACCATTGTGGGACTTCTACGAACCACTCCACCATAGACATGGCTGAGCCAAATATCTCTTCCGCCAGTCACCCCTATGCCATAGCATGAATGTGGGATCTCATAAAACACATGAGTCCAAAACCATCTAGGGCTTCTAGAGGCCAACCACATCAACCCATCAAATAGTGGTTCCACCTCACGGTTGAACATCACGAAATCGTCATCAAATTGGTCTCTACCCAATCCTTTTAGGGCTCTAGATCATTTGTTCCAACCAAGGCTTCCAAGACTAGTAACTCAACCCAATGTTGTCATCGAGCTTTTAGAGCATTTGTCCAACCAGGGCTTCCAAGACTACTAAATCAACCCACCAAGGGCTTCTAGAGTGTTTGTCCAACCAAGGATTTCAGGACTAGTAACTCAACCCAAGCTATTGCATGGCTTCTAGAGTGTTTGTCCAACTAGGGCTTCTAGGAACTAGTAACTCAAACCAAGCTAAAGGAAACATGAGAACCAAACAGAAAACAAAGAAATGAACCCGCAACACCATGGTTATCCAAGAAATGGCAAGGCTAGGAAAATCCATTGTCAATCCAGGCAATCATCCATGCCAGTGACAAATCATGTCCAATAAACCACACGCATATGCCATGCATTCCAAAACTAGTGAGGAAAAAATACATGCAACTCAGTACCTACAAGAAAAAACCATTGTAGTTATTGATCTCAATGTCCTCTTGTGCTTTCCTGCTTTTCCTTTGCCTTATTGCTCCAAAACTCCAAGTATTCCACACTCCTCCAAGAGTGCTCCAAGAACTTTAAGTGTCCAAGAGTATGAGAGAGAGAGAATAGAGAGAGAGCTCCAAAAGTGAACTCACAAAAGTTTGTGAATTGATCCTCAAAATCCTTTTTAGTAATGAGGCCTTTATTTTCTTCATTTTCCATTATTTTCCTTCATTTTACTCCTCACATGCAAACTGTGACCTTTCATTTCCCTTTTCTCCTAACTTCAATTATTTTCATAAATAAATGCCTCATGCCTTTCCAAAGCCTTTTCCATTGCCTTTGCCAATTTCCTTAGCCATTAATCAATCACCAGTGATCCCCATCACTATGATTTTTTTCCAACATCCTGCTTGGAATACATGTCCCATCAACCATAGTTATTATTTTTCCTTTATTAACTTTTATTACATGGAATTTTCACCAAGAGTTGTTACACTAGGAGAGAGAAATTGCACAATTTTTTAGGCCAGAAGCTAAACTTGAGCACTAGGATTACACAGTGAACAATATTTGAAGGTAGGAATTTCACATTGTGTAGTGCCAAGGACCAAATGTGTTGCTTGAGGGTTGAGACTGTGCAATGCGCAGTTCAGGCTAGGTGAAATGAGGCTAAGTGGCCCGGTTGGGGAGTTTTCCCAGTTGGACTAAGTGTTGGATCAACATGATCAAGATGAGAAAGAGATATACTTTGAGCATGATCACACACTTAAATCACTTGTCGACATGACAAGTAACACTCAGAACATAGGAACAACATACCTTCCTCAATGCAACAACCTTGCGACGACTCCTACCAAGTGCGACACAAAAGATACACTTTGCGACGAAAGTGATGACACTTGTGTGACATTGCTTGAAACTTTGGAAATGAGTGTGAAACATGTCTACGTGATAATAACAACTCAATTTTACAAGTATTTACCCTTGAATCAATCTAGAACTTCATTTTACATGATAAGCGACAGTTCCCACACCAAAAGATGACACTTGTGATATGACAAGAAAATTGCAAATGACACTTGCAGTATGAAAATGACAGTGAGCACAACACATGCCAGAGTGAATATAGCATGAAAATGACACTAATTAAAGTGAGAGAAAGCAAAAATGATAGTCAAAAATATGAAATTGACACTCGTGAAAGCAAGGGTGCACTAAAGCGACAATTTGCAAAACTCACCGAAACAGAAGTAAAAACATAGCTATAAGTGAGAAAATTTCAACCTCAGCACATACTAACTGTCAACATGGAATGAACATAGTGCAAGCATTGTCTTGATATAATTTGCTAGGCTTATTCTAACTTGTGTGAAGAAGTACGTTCATGAATTCATTACGGATTGAGCATGTGTGAGAAGGTGACTTCGACACTTACAATCCAAAAGGGAACTCAAATAATTAATAGAGGTAGGAGTGACTATAGAAAGGTCAATCACAATATCCACAGTAGGCTCCAAAATTCAAGTATAGTCAAAATTTTGGATGGCATTTTTCGTAGTGACAACACTTGGCGACACACTAGTAGAACTCCAGCTTCTCTGCCTTGGTTAATTCTTTAGTACAGGTTCTAGTTCTTCAGGGAGTATTGATTCATTGTTCATATTATCACGGCTTCCCCTCTTACCCTGCGCACATACATAGTCCCCTTCATTCCTTTTCTTGGTTAAATACAAAAATAAGATCAATGATCACATAATGTTTTGAATCATGATGTGGTAATGAAGTTCACGAGATTTAGATTTTTAGAGTATATTTTTTCATCTCTAATGTTGCTCTACTGCTAGTAGGCTTGGACAGTAGCCTAACGGAGTCACTACAAGAACACAAAAATTGCTTTGTTGCTAGCGAGCCTGAAGAGTACCTTGGTGGAGTTACTTGCTTCACCTCTCTACATAGGAAGCATTTCTCTTATTTCACCTTTATTTTTATTTTTACAAGACTATGCATCGAAACTTATTTATTTCATGGGGGGAAGAGGTATCTCGAATTATTGAGATTAGGATATGTTTTCCCCTCATAAAAGAATATATAAGACCTCTGATATTGGTTTACTCGTTTATATTTTCCCCTTATCCTTCTCTACGTGATTGGATCAGCCTGAACACACTGAAACATAAAGACCCGAGTGTAGGCATGAGGTTTCTAGAATAGACATGGGGATCATGGTTTGACACAAGGCTTTCCTTACGCACAGATCATATTTTACATCGGAACATCATTAACTAAAAGATGTAACCAATACAAGGAATAAGTACAGAGAGTTAGACAAATGTTACAGTGTCACAAAGTCCTTTTCTATTTTGCCACATTGTCTTTCGAGCCCAAATGGTACACCCTTCATGCAAAGTCTTATCAACAAAACAAAAAGGAAAAGACATGACATAATAAGAAAGCGAAACCAAAGCACAAAAAAAAGGAGGATAAACCAAACATGATGAAAGATAGGAGTAAGAAAGGAAAAGAGAGACTAAGGAGAACAAGTGCATAATGAGTGCAAGGGAAGGGAAACTAGAATGCAGCTAATCCTACTCCTAACCTAACATCTAGAAGGTCGGGGTCACGTATAATGAAATTTTTAATGAAGCCACCATAGTTGTTCCTGACCTGCAATCATAAAGATACAATCGATTAAAATTGATATAAAGTAATGTGCAAGAGAAAATATAAGAGCTTAAAGAACTTCCATAACAAAGAGAAGGTCTTTCCTGTGAGAAAAAATATGTATCACAACTACTACTTCTAACAAGTTCACATTCTTACCTTTTCGATGGAAACCATCATCAGACAAAACTCATATACTTCTTGTGAATGCACCTTCTTCTATGTCATCCTAGTTAGAAAGCATGAGAAAAGGTTGAAACTTGTTATTTGCATTGAAGATTGCCAAGTAAAATTTCTCCAACCATTCAGCGATTGTATCATGAAATTCAAAGCAATCCACTTGAAAAACCTTGAAAACTTTGAAACAATGAATCTTCAATTAAAAGAATGGGATTGGGATAAGAATCTCGTGAGGGAAAATTGATCTGATCATATTCAACAGGCATGCAAAGACAGTGAGGACCTGACATAACCATCAACAAAGGTTGAAGTGCCTCAACTACTCAGCAAGTATCTGAATGGTGAGATGTTGAACCGCAAATATCAAAGGATGTAAAACAATTATCCTTAGATATACTTATGGGAAAATGGTGAAATGAATGACAATTAATATCATGATCAGATGAACCATTTTTGGCATGAGATTCTGGGTTAAAAAATAACAAATATAGTTTAGTTTGAACATCTTCACAATTGCTCTGATTAATAGAATCATCTTTTTCGCATGACAAATGACACGCTGCATTGCCATTGTAATCATCGAAAGAAGTGAAAAGGAATTTTAGTACAACAAACACATGATACCAATCTGAATACAATGAACGAAGAAGAATTTGATTCACGCGATAACTCATGCATTTGTACGCACTCAAAGGATTTTATTTGCAATGAAGGACAAGATTCAGAATATGATGTTCACAAGGAAAACCAGGAGTTGCTCATTATGAAGTGAATCTAATAGATATGATTTCTTCATCCATAGATATCCTTTGAAATGATCAACTTCAAAATTCCATGATGTAATGACAAATACACATTCTGACCCTAAGTATGATGCAAGAAATTTGCATGAAGATTAATGAACTAAAGAAGATTGTTGAATCCGATCATAAGTAAAATCTTGAAAGTTTGAAAAATTACATCAAACATACCAAACATCTTTCAAAAATAAATTTACATCGAGTGAAACCATGGAAAGAGAAGGATTGTGTGAGAGAAACTAGATCTGACTTGGTTTGGGGGGCTTACCAAAGTCGTGAGATCCTGACATAATCATCAATGAAAGTTGTAGTGCCTTGACTTGCTGACAAGTCCTAGAACTTTTGCATATTGAAGATTGAACCAGATCATGCATGGTGTGAGGATAGTTGCTACCACGGGTTTTAATAAGACCACTACTCACCAGATGGAAGCCATCTTTGTCACTGATTTGACTGGGTTTTTCAACTTCAACAACCAGATTACTTAAGTTAAAAGATTCTTCTGATTGCAAATTTGAAGATGTATGAATTGGAGAAATTTCGTGAGCAGTTGATTTGAAGATTTATCTTCATGTAAGCAAAGAGATGATGAGGGATGGAAAGAGTACTCAATGATTTGATTGTTTTCATGTGCATCATGGATAATATCACCACCTTGTATTAATTGAGAAGTTAACTCATTGGATGAAGAGCTTGAAGAGCATAGAGTATCTTCGTCACAAGTAGATGCGTCGCAAACAGTAGAGCACATGGGATAGTGTGATCCAGAGGAAATTTTGATAAGAACACCTTCTTTGACCAAATCAGATTCTAGATCTAAATTAAAATCTTCATGAGAAATTGAAAGATCAACTAATGCACCTGGGCATTCGTGATCAAATACATCAACAGAATCATCATCATCATAATGATTGTTGCCCAAGGCTACGGGTTGATTCAAAGAATTGATTACATTTAATTCACTACTGAGATTAGCAAATTGAAAATCATCCAAAAATGGAAGCACGTTGTCTTTACATGGGGGACTTTGAAAAATGGAAGAGAGATCAAGAGTCTTCACTTCCCTCCTCCTCTACCAGTTTAACGTGATTGCCTTGTATCTAATCACAATTTGAACCTATTAGCTCTGCCATATAACATTGATTTTCTGAAGTCAAAAGCACATTTGTCTGTGGTCATGCTCAAAAAGGGCTTATAGTGGTTGCCCTCACCTTCTCCTCTACCTCTCTCGCCCTCCTTTGGTCTTTATTTCCCGTTCTTTTTCGTTAAAAATCATATTAAAGCCCTTTTCAAGCCCCGGACGTTAATACACAAAACCTTATAAAACCCACGCCCACACACTCACGCACCTCCATAAAGCTTCACCGTAACCCCAGCCGTTGATCTCTGCCACCCCGATCTAACGGCTCCTGTCGCAGAAACTCACGCAACCGTTCCCTTGTCATCTGATCATCTCCGCCGCGATCGGATGGCAGTCGCTTTCCCCACACCTTCAAACCGCGAGGACGATAACGCGCGATGGAAAGTGGTTTCGTTATTTCCCTGCTGCCATGCATCACCCTTTGATTGAGATCACATGCCATTGTACTTTTACCACCATAAGCCCTGAAGCAGTGCGATCAATACCACCTGCCATCGAAACCGTTGTTCCCGCCTGTTAACTCCCACACTTCTCCTCTGCCTGATGACCGTTGGATCTGTCCATCCAAGATCCAACGGCATGCGTTCACTTCGCTTCCATATCTCCCAATAGTCCCCACCAAGCAATCCCCGTCGTCGAGCTGCCCAATCTAACAGCCGATATTACTCCCCCATCCGACTGTTCCACCCACTATGCAGTCCACGTACCTTAACCATTCCATGCCCCCAAAAGGACGAAGGTGATCAGTGTCCAGTACTCGGCACAGTTGCTCCTCAACAACCGTGTTCAATAAGCAGGGTGGCCAAGAAGGAAAAGGATGGACCTTGAGCAGATAAATGCATTTAACAGTTATGGGACTTCAGTCCATACGACACTCCACTTGCTTGAGAAGGACAACAGAGCGCCTGAGAAGATCGGATTTTTTCACTGAAGCAAGCAAATTGCACCAGAGACTCCATCAGGCAGTTAAAGCAATTGGTGGTCAATTATGACCTCCTCATACTTAGAATGGTCGAGTGCCTTTGTATTCAAATCCTATATATACCTAGAAACAAGATGTAATCAGGGTTGATGGTTGTTGTTTTGACGTAAGGTTCAACTTCTGGAGACTGTAACTGCTTTGATACTTGCAGCGTCTCGTCTTCATTTTCAACTAATACAAGCTTCTTTTGCTATTAATTGCTCACTTTCCATTCATATTATGTTCTAGGTTGTGCCTGTTATGCAATTTTCCTAAATTCTTGATGTTTAGCATTAGAGGAGTTGTCATCCTAACTCTGTGTTAGAATCTTGTACGTATCAGTTAATGTGTTATTCAAGTTTCTTTTCACTTAATTCCAGAGAGCTATCATCCTGTCTGTGCATTAGGGCGTTAGATTTGTAGACCTCTTTACTGGTTGCAGCTAGCCATCACAAGGTCTTTTGCATCTGTTGGTGTGGTCAGTATTCTCCATATTCACCAAATCCTTAAACTGTGAGTCATTGGTGGTCTAAAGCCTTATAGTCTGGGGGTGTTCACGCATGTCTGGAGTCAAGCAAAGTAGGAGTGGTTATCTGGCTTGAACAAGCATCATTCCTTCCATTCATCCATCTGCAACATTAAGTTGAATTAGTAATGTCCCGAACATCTCCGAGCTACAACCTAGGAGAGTTTCTTGGGTGACAAAATTAATTGGCGCCATTTCCAGGGAGAGGAGATTGAAGCTCAGCTTCCCTGGGAGAATGACACAGTTCCAGCTTTGCTGATAGACCAAATTTGGACACATTTCTGGTTGTAATCATCTATCTGGCAACTCTACTGGAGGATCAACCTAGTGGCGACTCCACATCACAGTTCTGGCTCAGTTTGTGAGGCATACCTGGAGAAATCCTCAGAAATCACCAGTTGACCCAGCACCTGACCCTGAGAAGATTGTCAAGCCGAGGAGAACACTGCAGAAAGGAGCATTAGGATCAGGTAAGCCTAAGAAATCTTATGTATCTCTGCAAGAGAAGGTTATAGCTGAGAATATATAGTTTGAAGATATAGAGCCTAGTATTGTTAGTGAAGAAATACCCTTAGAGATTCATAAAGCTCCTTGTTCATTTAGTTCCCCTTTGGATATCAGTCCAAAGAAAGTCTCCCATATAGTCCATCATATTCCCTTGTCTCTGTCATCTATTTCATTACTTTCTACCATTCAATCTTCCAGTATCCTTCCACCTACCCTAGTCATGGCAAGCCAGCAAGCACCTACAGAGATGGAAAGAATCATAGCTGCTAGGTATGGACCCTTGGTCTTGCATGTTCCTTTGAATGCCATGCCTGCAGGAGAATACCTAAAACACATGCCTAAATTCACTGGCACAGAGGGAGTAACAGCTTAACACCTAGAATATTTTTATAGTTATGCTGATAACCTAGATATCAGTGAGGATAATGTGTGGATGAGAGTGTTTATCCAGAGCCTTGATGGAGAGGCTATAAAATGGTTCAGAGAACTGGCCCCTAGGTCTATTGCTGACATTGAAGACTTAGATGATGCATTTTTGAGGCACTGGGGGGATAAAAAAGACTTGCTATATTACCATACTGAGTTTGGTAACCTAAAGAGGGAAAATGGGGAATCATTGCCTGATTTTAATAAGATATTTAACTGTATGTATAGTAAGATACCAGCTGAAGTAAAGTCAACCCCCACCTCTGCCAAACTTGCCTATGCCAGTGCTTTTGACTCTGATTTTTGCATGTTGTTGAGAGAAAGGAGATGTGCCACTCTAGCTGAAATGCAAGATGTAGCTCTTGAGGTGGAATCTAATATTATGGCTGCAGAAAAGCTCAAAAGTCATGCTGACAGAAGGAGGCATAGAGGTGAGGCTTCTTCTTCCTCTACTTCATCTTCAAAACCTAAATTAGGCAATATTACTAAGATGATAGAGCCGTTGGTTGCTGAGATATCCAAGCTGAAGCTTGAGCAGAGCTCAGGAAAGACAAGGCTTCCAGAAACATTTGTTCCAAGAAACCCAAATCCATTTAGAAGAACAAATGAGCAATTACAAATCATTCAGAGAGGTAAAGAAGTAAATGAAGAACAAAAGGTCAAGGCTCCTTTCTAGAATGTAGTCGTGGAGGAGGAGCAGTTTGAAGAAGAGGATGAAATTCATTGCATGGAAGATAAGGGCAGTGCTACCTTTCTGACATTAGCTGCCTACAAAGAATCATTGTTGCAGGACCAAAACAGTCAAGAGTGGGACAAAGAGGCTATTCTACAGACTGATGAACAACAAAGATACAATTTGAGGTCAAAAGCAAACAATGTCCAGGAGAATCCTGCCCAGAAAGTTGTTGTCCCAACAGAACAATAGAACATCATACAGAGAAGACCATCAGCTGACCCAATCATCCTCACAGCACCAGCTCAAGAGGTAAGAGGTCCTGGCAAGTCCCCTTCCCCTTTCAGCTTTGAATCAGAAGTCCAGAAGTTAAAAATATTTGTGCCTCTGTTAGAACTTGTAAAGAGTGAAGTGTTTAGGAAGCCTATCCTTGAGGCCCTTGAGCTGAAAGCCACACAAACCTCCACCACTGACTATGTCAATTTGCAAGATGATAAGGCTACAGTTGTGCTTAGCCCAATGACTGAACCTGCTGATGATAATTCTCCATCATTTTATGTCTCCTTGACCATTCATGACAAAATCCTCCACAATTGCCTGCTAGACATCAGGGCTAGCCAAAATTTGATGCCAAAAGCTGTCATGGAAGAGTTAGGCCTTGATATCACCAAACCATATCATGATCTATTCTCCTTTGATTCAAGAAAGGTGAAATGTCTAGGATTGATCAAAGATTTAGCCATTACCCTAACTCAGCTGCCCATGAAGAGCATGGTGATGGACATTGTGGTAGAAGATGTCCCTCCTAAGTTTGGTATGTTGTTGTCTAGAGGATGGATTAAGAGACTAGGTAGGACATTACAAAATTATTTATCTTATGTCGTTGTCGCAGTCTTTGGAGGAGAAAGCAGGAGATTGTACAGAGAAGCACAACTGGCATACATCATTAGTGATGAGAAGAATCCTTCTAATCATCCCATTTATGTTGTGGACACTGAATTTGGAGCATGTATTCTCCAAATTGAAGAATCCTAGAAGGCCTCAATGCAGATCAAGGAACCAGTGAACCAGGCCAAGGGAGAGCAAGGAAGTCCAGTTTAGGAGATGTTCATTAATGGAGCATGTTCCAGGGAGACTGCAGGAGCAGGGGTAGTGCTGATATCCCCAAAACAAGAAAGCACAAATATGTCTTTTAAGCTAGCTTTCCAAGTCACAAACAATGTAGCAGAGTATGAGGCTCTGATATTGGGTCTTAACGCAGCAAAAGACAGAGGAATCAGGAACATATAGGTGTTTGGAGATGCTGACCTTATTATCCAGCAAGTGAACAGAACTTTTCAAGCAAAGCACCCAAGGCTGAAAGCATATAGAGATGAGGTATGGGGACTCAAAGATTCTTTTGATAGTTTTTGCATCTCATATATTCCCAGAGTTAAAAATCAGCTTGTTGATTCCCTTGCTGTGTCTGCTAGCATGTTTATCCCTCCCATGCCTCCCAGACTAGTGTATGAAGTCCAGATGAAATATAGACCATCCTTGCCTGATAATGTCCAGCATTGGAAAGTTTTTGAAGATGATGATGAAGTGAATAGGTTTCTGCAAGTCATTAATGAGTTCTCTGAAATGTAAATTGACCAAGAGAATGAAGCCTTGGAAGGAAGCCCCCAATCCCAGCTTAGAAACAAAATTGGTAGATATAGCATTGTCCAGCTGCCCAGCAATAATATACCTAAGGGTTTAGTTCCTTTAGAAAATTTGTTTGACCAGAATGATGTGCCTTATAAGGCCGCCCAAAAAGAAGACTAATCTGCAGTTTGTAAGCATAATATAGGAAATCCAAATCAGCCAAGATATGTAAACTTGTCCACTCGACTATCTGCTGCCCAAAGTGTTAAATACTGCAATTTAATGAAGCAATTTGCTAATTTCTTTGCCTGGGAATATAGTGACCTGAAAACATATGACAAAAAGATCATCCAGCATAAAATTCCTTTAGAGAAAGACACCATCCCTTTCAAGCAGAATTTGAGACCAATAAATCCCTTGCTCCTCCCTCCAATTGAAAAAGAAATCAAGAAGTTATTGGCTACCAAAATCATAGTCCCTCTCAGATATTCAAAGTGGGTAGCTAACCTAGTAGTGGTGAGGAAGAAAAGTGGAGAAATCAAAATCTGTGTTGATTTCAGAAACTTAAACAAATGCTCTAAGAAAGACAATTATCCTCTACCCATGATGGAGCATTTGCTGTAGAAGGTCTCAGGGTCCAAAGTGATGTCTTTCCTGGACGGATTTTTAGGGCATAACCAGGTTGTTGTACATCCAGATGACCAAGAGAAGATTGCATTCACCACTCCTTGGGGCACCTTTATGTATTCAAAGATGCCTTTTGGATGAATGAATGTTGGAGCTACCTTTCAGAGGGCTATGGATATAGCATTTGTGGGAGAGAAGGATAAGTTTGTCCTTATCTAACTTGATGATATAACAGTATACTCCAACAACCATCAGGACCATTTGCAACATTTGAAGAAGGTGTTCCTTAAGTGCAGAAGGTTTGGGATTTCAGTCAATCATAAAAAGTCACAGTTTACTTTAGAAGAAGGCAAGCTATTAGGACATGTTGTTTTCGTTGTAGGTGTCCAGATTGACCCAGAAAGAGTAAGAGCCGTACAGACCTTGTCTGTCCCGAGATCAAAGAAGGACATCCAGTCCTTTCTAGGCAAAATAAATTTTGTGAGGAGGTTTATCCCAAATTTTGCAGAACTTGTGAAGCATATTACCTCCATGTTGAAAAAGGGGTCAGAGATTAAATGGACTGATGCAGCAAGAAGATCCTTTGATTCCATTAAGAAAGCTATTATGGAAGCTTCTACTTTAATTATCCCATATTACAACAAGGAGTTCCATATATTTTCATTTGCCTCAGATGACACCCTTGCAGCAGTTTTAATGCAAGCAGATGAGGAAGGCTCAGAGCATCCAATGGCATTCTTCAACAAAACTTTAAGAGATGCTGAGCTGAGGTCTGATATCATTGAGAAAAAAGCATATGCTCTCATCAAGTCTTTGAAGGCATTTAGAATTTACATTCTGCATTCCAAGATAATTGCATATGTGCCCTCTGCTTCAATAAAGGACATCCTAACACAGTCGGATGCTGATGGAAGAAGGGCTAAATGGATTGCAAAGTTGATTGAATTCAATATAGAATTGAAGCCCACCAAGCTAGTCAGAGGTCAGGGCCTTGCTAAACTAATGGCCGAAGAAAATTGCAGAATGCTGGACAAGGATCTCATAAGCACAATTTCAGATAATGGTCAGACAAAAGAAGAAGCAGCTGAACCAGGGAAAAAGCAGTCATTAGCAGAAAATCTAGCTTTTTGTGAATGGTACTTAGCAATAGCTCCATTCTTGTTGAAGCTAGAAGTTCCTCCAAGTCAAAACTGTTAAGCTCAAGGCAACTAGATATTGCATTCATGAAAATCTGCTCTACTGGAAGGACCCCTCTGGAATTCTTCTGAGGTGTTTGGACAAAGAACAATCAGTGGAGGTCATGCAGCAGTTTCATTCCAGCATGTGTGGAGGACATCACTACTGGAAAACTATAGCTCACAAAATCCCCAGAGCTGGGTACTATTGGTCCACCTTATTTTCTGATGTATTTTTATTTGTTAAATCTTGTGACAGGTGCCAAAGATTTGAAGGGAAATAGAAATTGAAGTCCCTGCCCTTAAAGCCAATACATGCCAATGGCTCTTTCCAGTAGTGGGGCTTGGATTTCATTGGCGAAATCAATCCACATTCCAGTGGCCAACACAGATGGATCCTAGTAGCCACTGGTTACTTCACTAACTGGATTGAAGCAATCCCTTCTAGAAAGGTTGATCATAATGTGGTCATGAGGTTCTTGACAAAGAATATCTTCACCAGATTTGGGTGTCCACATAAAATAATCACATATAACGCAACAACATTTAGGGAAAAAGAAATGGTGGACATGTGTGACTCAATGGGCATTAAGTTGGTTCATTCCACCTCATATTACCCTCAAGGAAATGGTCTAGCAGAGTCTTCCAACAAAATCCTAATAAGGATAATTAAAAAACTATTGGAAGACAACAAAAAGAATTGGGATTCTAAGCTCAAATATGTACTGTGGGCTGACAGAGTGACCACCAAGAAATCCACAAGGAATTCTCCTTTCAAGCTAGTATATGGAACTGAGGCCGTATTCCCAATTCAGTTAATCTTCCCTGTGGCAAAGTTCCTGCAAGAAGAGCAGAATGAGGAAGAAGACATGGCAAAAAGGATCACTGATTTAGCAGAGGTACATCAAATCAAAGAACAACTAGTTGAAAGGTCTGTGGCACATCAAAAGAAGATCAAGGAAGCCTTTGACAGAAGGATGAAAGCAGATAATTTTCAGGTTGGAGATTTGGTTCTTAAGTGGGATGCATTGAAAGAGAAGAAAGGTAACCATGGGAAGTTTGATGCTTTCTGGACAGGGCCTTTTATCGTCTCTCAAATCCAAGGGAACAATACCTTCATACTGCAAAGTATGGAAGCGGGAATAGTTTTTGATGGCCCAGTCAATGGGCGCTTTCTGAAAAGTTATGTTATTTAAGGTATTTTGGCCTTAAGGTTGTATATATGTTAATTTATCAATTTAGTGTAGGCTCACTTAGACTCCATGCCCAATGGAACAATAGGGAATTTTTCTAATCTGATTTTCATAGGAAAGGCAATGATCTGCAATTCTTGAGACCTCACAGGGAGGATCTCATCCCCAAAATGAGCCAGTGTTAGCTCTGTGATATAACATTGATTTTCAGAAGTTGAAAGCACATTTTGTCCATGGTCATGCTCAAAAAGGGCTTATAGTGGTTGCCCTCACCTTCTCCTCTACCTCTCTCACCCTCCTTTGGTCTTTATTTCCCGTGCTTTTTTGTTGAAAATCATATTAAAGCCCTTTTCAAGCCCCGGGTGTTAATACACAAAACCTTATAAAACCTGCGCCCACATGCTCACGTGCCTCCATAAAGCTTCACCATAACCCCAACCGTTGATCTCCGCCACCTCGATCTAACAACTCCCGTCGCAGAAACTCGTGCAACCATTCCCTTGCCGTCTAACCATCTCCACCGTGATCGAACAGAAGTCGCTTTCCCCGCACCTTCAAACTGCAAGGACGATAACACGCGATGGAAAGTAGTTTCATTATTTCCCCACTGCCATGCGTCACACTTTGATTGAGATCGCACGCCATTATACTTTTACCACCATAAGCCCTGAAGCAGTGCAAGTAATGCCGCCTACCGCCGAAACCGTCGTTCCCGCACATTAACTCCTACATTTCTCCTCCGCCCGATGACCGTTGGATTTGTCCACCCGAGATCCAATGGCCTGCATTCACTCCGCTTTCGTATCTCCCAGTACTCCCCGCCAAGCAATCCCTGCCATCAAGCTGCCCAATCTAACAGCCGATATTACTCCCCCATCCAATTGTTCCACCCACTATGCAGTCCACGTACCTTAACCATTCCATGCTCCCGAAAGGATGAAGGTGGTCAGTGTCCAGTACTCGACGCAGTTGCTCCTCAACAACCGCATTCAACAGGCAAAGTGGCCGAGAAGGAAAAGGACAGACCTCTAGTAGATAAATGCATTTAACAGTTATGGGACATCAGTCCATACGACACTCCACCTGCCCGAGAAGGACAACAGAGCGCCTGAGAAGATCAGATTTGTTCACTGCAGCAGGCAAATTACACCAGAGACTCCATCAACCAGTTAAAGCGGTTGGTGGTCAATTATGACCTCCTCATACTTAGAATGGCCGAGTGCCTTTGTATTCAAATCCTATATATACCTAGAAACAAGATGTAATCAGGGTTGATGGTTGTTGTTTTGATGTAAGGTTCAACTTCTGGAGACTGTAACTGCTTTGATACTTGCAGCATCTTGTCTTCATTTTCAGCTAAAACAAGCTTCTTTTGTTGTTAATTTCTCACTTTCCATTCCTATTTTGTTCTAGGCTGTGCCTGTTATGCAGTTTTCCTGAACTCTTGATGTTTAGCATTAGAGGAGCTGCCATCCTACCTCTGTGTTAGAATCTTGTACGTATCAATTAATGTGTTATTCAGGTTTCTTTTCACTTAATGCCAGAGAGCTGGCATCCTGTCTATGCATTAGGGAGTTAGATTTTGCAGACCTCTTTACTAGTTGCAGCTGGCCATCACAAGGTCTTGTGCATCTGTTGGTGTGGTTAGTATTCTCCATATTCACCCAATCCTTAAACTGTGAGTACTTGGTGGTCTAAAGCCTTGTAGTCTGGGGGTGTTCACACATGTCTGGAGTCAAGCAAAGTAGGAGTGGTTATCTGGCTTGAACAAGCACCATTCCTTCCATTCATCCGTCTGCAAAATTAAGTTGAATTAGTAATGTCTCGAGCATCTTCGAGCTACAACCTAGGAGAGTTTCTTGGGTGATAACAAAACCCGTAACTCGAAAATCAAGAGAGAATGAAGAGCTAGGTGGTGGAGCATACTGATCAAGCAGATCATGATATGTAGAGTGATAAAATGTAGATGATAGAGGATGACAGATGTCCCTTGAAGAAGTAACACTTTCAATGGAACGAGATTCAAGATTGTTGTTAAGAGTAATAATGTCATCTTGAGGAATGAAATAATTATCCCTCACCATAGGTTCCATGATCCATTTCGGGGCTTCTTCCATTAGATGTGAATCATGGAAAGAAGGAGGAAGATGAATAGATGGATTTGGAATTTGATTTGTAGATTTTCAAGCTTTGTTATCATTGCACAAAGGCACCCTCGTCGAAACTGAAAAAGAAGGAGGACAAGGAACAAAAGGAGCTGTAAATTCCTCCTCAAGATTAGAGGTGTCTCAGACTTCAAAACGGTTGGGGAAGTAGTGACATCAGGGAGTTTACGTTCATCGTGCAAATACATTTGAACCAAATGCTTTAAATTTTATTTCAAGAAATCCCAATCCATATCTTCTTCAAGAAATTCACAACAAAGTTGAAGGAATCGATCGGAGAAATCCTCAACTAATTCATTAGGCTTCGTTCTTAACTAATTAATTCTTTTAAGAACATACCAGTAATCATATCTATCAAAGGTTTGATGAAGCTCCTGGAGGAAATGATGAAAAGAATGGATGGAAGCAAATGGTAAGGTATGACACCATCAACTAAATCAACCTTGAAGGGTGAGGCAAAAAAGAATACAAGCCACATATTAACTATAAACTTCGTAATATTCACAAAATTTAAGAAAATCAGAAATGTCCTCGATTTTGGATGTTCCATCCTCACCACCAAACTTCAATTGGGAAAATAGATTAAGGGGTTCATCAGGGACTGAAATTTCACCAGGGGACAAGTTAGAAAAACACCCCAAGAGTATGGTTTTAGGATGAGTCATTTAAGATAAGAGATTCAAAACAAACTCAACGGGCACAACTTGTCATCTGGCCCTCCTTCTAGCACCATTTGTTAACAGTGCTGGAAAATGGTTAACCAAGGGGGTCTCCCTAATGTGAAGTCCCAAATAGACCTCACACCATTTGGAATAGGAGCCCCATCTGGAGTATCAGCTCGATTGCCATATTTTCTTATATATTTTCCTTCTCTTTAACTGTCAACAAGAGAGAGAAGGATGTATGAACCTTTTTTAAAAGCAAGTACATGTGCCTAGTAAATGTTCATTCGCAGGTGTATCCAGGTTCTTCTACTACAAAGGGAGGAAAGGTGAGCCTCTAAGAGAGAGGTAATAGTACCACCCTAGTAGAGGTGCACACAAGAGAAAGATAACCACCTAACATCAAGCATAATAGTCCACATAGATGCGACGATTGTTACAACCATTGCAACACATCTTCAATTAGATAAGAACTAAAATAACTAAAATATTTCGACTAATTTAGTACAGGAGAAATCAAACATGAATCATAAGTACTCATAGAACAATGTTACAAATATTCACAATCCATGCATGAAAACGTGTCGGCCATCAAGTTTCAAGTATTAAATAAAAGTTCCAAGATACATGAATACAACGAGCATCACTAACTCCAATAGTGGAGCATTGGAGCCACAACTTGCTTCCCAAAAGTATTAACTCTATCTCTCTGATGCCTTATGGGAGAAGCTAAGGTGAAAAGTCTCTTGCTTGTATAATGAGGGTGTATATATAACAAATGGGGTGATCCTTCACCTCCCTTGTGACTCTTGGACTACCCTCATGACTATTCGACTTCTCTACAACCTTTTGACTTCCTACATGACTTTTCACATTACATGAATGACTCTTGGACTTCCACTTTACATTTTATTTCTCCAAAATTGGATCACACATTCCACAAATTGATGTGGCACATGATTACTCATGAAATAACATGATATGACACTAATTACATGGACTTGCATGATGACATGGCAATGTTAAGCCATTCTTTGTTTATGCTTGCTTTGTGTCTTCTAAAATATGGATCATGATCTTATTCTTTGTCCTCCAAATGTTGTCTCAATTTTATGTCCCTTTGCTTTCTCTTGATTGATCAACTTGTCTTTGCGACTAATAAAGTGTCTTATAGCATGGTCTCCTTCTCCATTTCCTTAATCATCATCTTGTCATAGTATGATAGAGTACCTTCGTCTGCAATTCACTCATGACAAGATGACATTAGTATGATAAACCCCTAGTCTAATATGTTGCATGATCATCTAGTGGCTGAGTTGGAACCAGGTGGAAGGTTGAGGGAAAGGCTCAGTTCTACTTAATTGTGTAGGTCAGGAAGTGAAGGGTTAGGATTAAGCCTTGAGATAGTGCAATGCGTAGTTCAGGCTTGGGTTGAGCAAAAAGGTTGCATAGTTGGGGTGTTCAAGGAGCCAGGCTAAGGGCTTGAGCACTGATTTTTCCCACTACGCACTTATAGAAGGCAGTGGAGCCCAAGTGATTGCGTAATTGTGTAGTTCAAGAGCTCAGGGTTGAGGCTTGAGCCTTGAGATTACACAATGTGAAATACTAACTGGGCAGGAGAGAGAAATTGCGTAGTTTTTGAGGTGAGAATCTGAGCTTGAGCACTATGATTTCGCATTGCACAATCTTGGAAGGTAGGAACTATGCATTGTGCATTACCAAGGGCCAAGTGTTCTACTTGAGGGATGAGACTGTACAATGCACATTTTAAGCTAGGCATAATGAGGCTGAGTGGCCCAGTTGGGGAGTTTTCCCAATTGGACTATGTGTTGGATCAACAAGATCAAGATGAGCTAGAGAAACACTCTGAGCATGATCACACACTTAGATCACTTTTTGACATGAAAATGAACACTTAGAACATAGGAACAACATACCTTCCTCAATGCAACAACTTTGCGATGACTCCTACCAAGTGCAACACAAAAGATACACTTTGCGATGAAAGTGGCGACGCTTGTGCGACAATGCTTGAAACTTTGGAAATGAGTGTGAAACATGTCTACGTGATAAGAACAACTCATTGTCACAAGGATTTCCCCTTGAATCAATCCAGAATTTCATTTTGATAAGCGATAGTTCCCATGCCAAAATATGACACTTGCGATATGACAAGAAAAGTGCAAATGACACTTGCGGTATGTGAATGATAGTGAAAGTGCCAAAGTGAAGATAACATGAAAACGAAACTAATTAAAGTGAGAGAAAGAAAAAGAGATAGTCAAAAGTATGAAAATGACACTCACAAAAGAAAGGGTTCACAAAACCGATAGTTTGTAAAACTCACAGAATTAGAAGTACAAACACAGCTAGAAGTGAGAAACTGTCAACATTAGTGCACATTGACTATTGACATGGACTGAACATAGCGCAAGAACTGTCTTGATAGATTGTTCTAGTCTTATTCGAGCTTGCATGAAGAAGTGTGCTCATGAATTTGTTACGGATTGAGCATGTGTGATCAGGTGAGTTCGGCACTTACAATCTAAAAGTGAGCTCAAAGAATTAATAAAGCTGGAACTGACTTCCAAAAGGTCGATCGCAAGATCCACAATAGGTTCCAAAATTCAAGTATAGGGAAAATTTTGGAGGGTGTTTGTCACAGTGGCATCACTTTCTCAAATCATATCTTTGAAACTATAGTGAACCATAGTCTGAAATACCACCACATATATCTAGATATCTCTCCTCTATCTCCTCCATATTTCATAGTTTGAAGCATAGTCCTGAGGATGGACCACATTAGTTGGTTCAAAACGTCAACCAAATCCTAACTATGTGATTAATCCGAAAGATTTCTATCTACATTATGGATCACAAAAGTTTTAGATCTAAGTTTGAAATATATTAGACAAAAGTTATAACGAAAATGCCACGTCGATTAGTTTAAAGCATATTTCAGGAGCATTTAAGAACTCAAAATTTCTCAAAGAATATCCAAAATTATAGAAAAAAAGGACTTAAATCCTCTCCTCTGTTTTCTACATAATTCACAATGTGAAACATTTCAAAAAAAAAATTATATAAAAAATTCCATGTTGACATGTTTGAAAAAAATTTCAAGAGCATTCAGGAACCCTAACTTTCTGAGATCATATCTCTAAAATCATAGCGAATTAGAGTCTTAGATTTATAGCATAGGTACCTAGAGATCACTCCTTTATCTCCTCTAGATTTCATATTTTGAAACATCTCAAATGAAAAAAATTAAGGAAAATTTGAAGCTTGAGAGATGTTCACTCCACAAATCACTTTTTTTGCTCCACCTTTAAGACACCAAGAGTATTCCCTAGCTTCAGTTGTTTTCCTTACTCCTCTTCTTGCTTAGGTGGTCTTCAAATGCACTCATCTATCCTTTATTTATAGTATTTCTATGTTCACCTAGGGGGTTGACTTGTAAAATTGGCTAAGTCGACCTTTACTTTTTGGTTGGGTCGACCTACTTTTTGGCTATATTAACGTGACATAGTGTTTCATACATCCTTGCTCCTATGTAATTAGAGGGTGTACCATACACCTTTAGATAAGTCTTCAAATAATATATTTAACTATATATTTTATCCTCCCATCTGAGTTAGGTTATCGAAATTAGGCATCAAGAAAAAATTGGGTATCCAAACAATATTTCAAACAATCTCCTCATTGTCATGATGGCAACCCTTAGTCAATTCTGCAACAATAATGTAGTAATCCCTAACCTTTAGTTGGACATCCATCTTGGCCTACTCATAACTTTGACATTATTGGTCTACCATGATCTCTAAGATCAATTACAACACAATATTAAAAATTTCCTTCCTTTTCATTAATGGAAACCCTAGACATTTGAGCATTGTTGCTGAAGAACTTCCCTTTCTGTAATTTCTCCCCTTTTGAGATCAATAAAAAACAGCTACTACCCATGACCTTACGCTTTCCTTTACGGATGATTTGAGAGGGATATCACAACAATTTTATCCTTTAACTTCATTGAGGAAATATGCATTACTTGAGGTCCTAGTTTCTTTTGCTACCAATATTCCTAAACTTGCTTTCCTTATTTCACATCCTTTAGAATGACATGTGATATCATATCCTTGATCACATATTTGACTTACAAGATTGTGTTTTATACCTTCAACATATAGGGCATTATGTGTTTTAGTCTTTCCATGATTAAGACTAATTGTTCCTTCTTCAGCTATCCTTACTAATGCATTATCTCCAAAGGTAACACTTTCTCCTTTTTCTTCTTTTAGAATAAGAGTTTTACTCTCATCTCCTATCATGTGTTTTGAACATCCACTATAAATAAACCATTTTCTTGCCTTTCTTTCAACATATAGAGTGAGCTCACATTCCTCCTTTTTTCTTGCTTCCTTTTCCATACCTTATGCATTGTTCTTTATTCTTAATAATATATTTTTCCTTGCTTCTCTTACGAAACCTTGTTGAAAAATCTAGGGCATCAATAGTTAGGTAATTTCTCTACTTATGATAACTGCTTGTGATAAAATTTTGCTTCTTAATTATGATCTTCTCTTTATTGTACTTATTATTGTGTTCTTTTCATCAAGACAATTACCATATCATGAACAAATAGACAGACAAGAGACACAGTATATAGTCTTGTCAGTCAGGGCCAAAACCTCTCACTCTTTGAGAGGAAAACCCAAACGAAATGCTTCTTATAGATCTTCAATTGATGAACACCAAGACCATGATAATGACCCTTAACACTAGAGTCCTCCCAAGACCAAGTAACTAGCCTCCTTTACCAACACTTCTCTTCTTCTTCCTCTTCTTAGCTTCCTTAGAATCTCTATCTTCCTCTTCTTGGCTTCCTTGAGAATCTTGGTCTCCTTGAGGTCTCAAGAGAGAAACCTAATGCACTGCTAATCGACTCCTTTTAGCGAAATATTTTACCCAAACAAGATCACTTTAATGTAATTGCAAGTTCTTCGACCTTATTTTGGCGCCTTTGCATATTTTTCCTTCACACGTGGGAGGATATACTACCCCAAAATAGTCCCCTATGAACTTAACTTTCTTTTCTTCTTGCTTCGCTAAGATATAGGCTTCTTAGAGTACGTTTTTCGCACTTCCTTGTAGACTTGCTTGACCGAATTTCTTTCTTCAAGTGAGGTCAAGTACTTGTATATATACGTGCTTTCCCATGTCCTTAAGGCCGACATGATCTCAGGAATAGGTTAACTTTACCTTGGAGAGGGACTGGCATCATCTTCTTGATTCTTCCTTCTTTGTAGGCCGGTTTGAATAGGGCTACTCACAAGGTCATGGAGGATGAATTTACATAGACAAGTGTGACTCTTTACTGTAACATGTCTTCATTAAATGACAATGACTCTTTACATTTTTATGACTAGATGAAAAAATTCCTAAGGGCTCTCAATGGGAGCCTATACTAAAATTAAATCTCTTGCTCATGAAACCCATGATGCAAGCGTTACAATAATTTTATTTTTCTTCTTTACACCTCTTACATAAAATCATAATTACATGTCATTATGAAGACCAGACCTAGTTACACTTTACAACACTCCCTCTTAATTAGGGAGGTATTCATAATGATACTTGGTCATTCTCAATATGAAGAATTTCTCATAAGAATAATCATATTGGTAACACCCTTGTTTAGCATCATATTAACCAACATTATTATATAACAAGTGTTAGGGTATAAACCTAACCCCTTTATTTATGTAATAAACCCAATAGGGTCTAGTCATACTTATAGTTAGTTAAAGAGTCAATAAAGGTCGTATTAATAATTGTAAGTGGTTGATCCGCATTTAAGAAAGGGACCACAGTTAGTTGCAAACAGGCCATAATTATTAAATAAAGTGGTTAACTCATGTTATGCAAAGGACCACTAGTTGTTAGATTACTTGTGCATATGATAGGGTAGTTGGGCAGTACGGCTAAGGGTATGGTTGATCCTCTTTAGTTAGTGCCCTGAAATATTGGGTCGAGTACTATTGTTGGACCCTTATGTATGTTGCGATCTATAGCACCTGACACTCCTTTGTGACCATAGTTCCCTCGAATCTCTCAAGAGCACCCATTATCTTATATGCAAGATCAGATCTGCCAGTTGGGGTTCTACCACCGCAGTACAATTCAGATATAATAGTTGGGGTTCGGTCATTGCCGCAATTATCCACTAGTTGGGGTTCTACCATACCAGTACAATTCAAATCTAGTAGTTGGTGTCTTATCACCGCCGCACCAATCAGATCCACCAGTTGGGGTTCTGTCACCGCAGTCCAACTCACATTCAATCATTGGGGTTTTGCAGGCAAACCTGATCCTCTGCGCAATGAGGCTTGTGGCCACTATAGTCTGGGCCCGATTTCACAGGACATTGGGCAAGATCAAGTTTTCTGGAATTTTTCCACTACAGTATTAATCAGAGGGGAGTAAAAAAAGTCTGAGGCCTTACTGGGACGCTTACAAGAGACTTAGCCCATAAGATTCAGGAAGACGAGTTGTTCGCAGTGGTTGATGAGCCCAAGAAATGGGTAATTATATGGGCTCATTTGGCCTCCTAACTCAGTTTAATACACCATTCTCATTAGTTTATTGCATGTTTTTTATTATATTTATGCTAATAGAGTGAATTGGGTTAGTCATTATGCCAAAAAGTCTAATGTGTGCTTTATGCAGATTTTTGGTCAATTTTGAGACAAAATCAAAGGTTTAATGAGAATTTGGTAGCCAATATTTGAGGAAAACAAGGGAGAGGATTTTTAGGAGGGTGTCCCCCTCATTTATGACCCCCTACGTCGAATCCTCCTTCAGGAAACTCGAAGCACAACAGCCATATTGATGCATCAAAGGGGAAGTCAAGCAAGTGAAGAAGAATTGTTGTCTATCTCTAGTCTTGGGAGCCGAGCCTCCTTGATTTTAGGAGAGCTGTTGGAGGCTCTAGTTGTATAAATAGGAGGGCTTAGGTGCTCAGTAGTTTAGTTGGTTGTTATTCATATTTTCACACTTTTGTTGCAGCTCTTGCCCAGCTCATTTTCGAGCTTATTTTTGTGAACAGTTTATGTAATGTGACTTTTATTTTGATAATGGAGATGACACATTTTTTGAGCCAAGATTGATTTCTTTCAAAGGGATAAAGCTTTTGGGTTAGGGCCCAACCCAGGCTGCCCAACACCTCTTGCTTTGTACTTATATGTTTTTCTTCAGTTCATGAGTTAATTTTTGTTACATAGATTCATTTTACCTTGTTTAGAATAGGTTGCTTTTGATGGTTTGCATAGTTGCTTTTTGTTTCAGTTACTGAAGTAGGTTAATACAGTGATAGGCTAAGATTCAAAAAGGCCAACAACAAGCCCTTATCTCCTTTCTCCCTTCCTGGGACCATGATTTGAGGTCAAGGCACCATTGCTGCCACCAAAAACACAGTTTTGCTTCTTCCATGCGATTTCTAGTGTGATGATTCGATTTGAAAAGTTAAAGGGTTACTTTAGATTCATTTTGACAATATTGTTTCCTATTTCTGTAATAAATATCTTTGCAAGATTTTCTATTCATAGGGTATTGTTCAACACTTCATGGTTCTAGGTCATAAATTAGGTTAACAAGAGATATGGTTCTATTTTCCTGGTGCAACTAGTCCTTGTCTTGTTCAGTTTCAGTAGTTAGATGTGCAGATCTCTTACAACACACCTCAGCTCATAATACATCAATAAAGTAGCCAACATCATCTCATTTCTCACAGGTTTCACAAGTCATTCATAGCCCTTCACGAATCTGCCCTAATTTCTGCACTTTTTCCATAAGCTTTCCTCTCGTCATTTGAATAAATCCAACCATAATTTTCTTTCTTGATCCTCCTTGTTAAGCCCTAGAAACCTCAACACATCCCTATAGTCTTCAAGTACCCTTTCCTACCATTTTTCCACTCTTAAAACCTCTAAAAATAGCTCTCGGCATCCTCCTGTAGATCCCCTGTAGCCTCCTGTAGAATTTCTTGTGAGTGATTTTTCAAAGTCCGATTGCAGGGTAAGCCTTCATAAGGTTACCAGAGGCTTCTTAGGACCCCTCCACACCTTCTTACACCTCTAAAAAAACCAAATCTTCCCTCCATCGCCACCAACCCTTTGCCACAGTCACAAATAGATAAATTACTAGCGTAACAATTTCACATAAAACACTCAAAAACCCAAAAAAGATGTTTGTTTCTCATTTCCTTCCAGAAGTAGCTTGAATAGATGTAATTTACCTTCTCAGTAGTCAATGGCACTCATTTCATCAGTTTTCATCTCTTTTTTGCAAAAGTAGGGTTAGTTGGGAGAATTAGTGTTAGAAAATTATATATTACGGAGCAATGGAACACATAAAATATTGCATAAATATAAACATAGAAAATGCATAAAGCAAGAGAGACACATATATACGTGGTTCACCCAATTTAGGCTATGTCCACCCTGAACAGCCAGCCCTTCCTTTCTATTATCCAGCAAAATGAAGAGACACAACCTATAGCAGATTCGCTGTAATATCCTCTATTTTCTCTCACAGTCTCACCTCTATGCTTCTCGCTCGGAGAATACACATATATTACACAGACTCAATTCAATGCCCTCATACAAAGAGAGGGGTTGCCTTCTAGGGCAAAAAAAACCCTAAACTAAACATAAGTTCTACCGTCAAATCATCCGCCTAATGAACGGCCCAGATTGACTAGAAATTACTATACTTTTACAAGGCAATTTTACATATGTTTTTAGCTTCGGGGGACCACTGGCCCCCGGACCCCCTATCTGGGGAGGATCGGCCCCTCTGCGTGGAGGGGTGTACAAACTTCCTGGGGTATACATCCGGCTGAAACAAAGACCTCTAAACAATCATGCTCCATACTCAACAATCTCCCACTTGGAGAATGATTGTAGCAACTCCACCGCTGCTTCATTCGCTAGACAATGACTCCTCTTTGGACCTGGCTATTTCTCATCTTCATCGTCATCCTTAAAGATCAATTGAAATTGAGCATATTCTTAGTTTGCCCCTGGTTACAACTTTTGTTAGCATATCTGCAAGATTCTGGCTAGTGCGTATCTTTTCCAGCTTCAACTCTTCATCTTCCAACACTGATCGTATGAAATGGTACTTGAGCTGTATGTGTTTAGTCCTGGAATGAATTGTTGAGTTCTCTACAAGATGAATGGCACTTTGGCTATCACTGTATAATGTGCCCATATCATGCTCCTTACCCAATTCACCCATCAACCTTTGTAACCAAATCATTTCTTTACTAGCCTTTGTAACAGCAACATACTCTGCTTCTGTTGTTGAAAGTGAAACAACACTTTGGATTTTTGAAACCCAACTGACAGCTATTCCACCAACAACAAATACATATCCTGTAGTTCTCCTCCTATTATATCTGTCACCTACCATATCTGCATCAACATATCCCTATAGAGAAATGTTTGAACCACCAAAGCATAATGCTTGATTTGTGGTACCTTTCAAATATCTGAGAATCCATTTCACCGCAATCCAATGTTCCTTTCCTGGATTGTTCATATACCTACTTACAACTCCCACTGCATGTGCAATATCAGGCCTTGTGCAGACCATTGCATACATTAAGCTTCTAAATGTTGATGCATATGGAACTTTAGACATATAATCCATGTCTTCTTGGGTCTTTGGGCACATTTCCTTACTAAGTTTGAAATGGCTAGCAAAAGGTGTACTAACTGGTTTTGCATTGTGCATGTTAAATCTTTCAACACCTTTTGTATGTACTCATTTTGAGACAATGTTAATTTATGATTTTTCCTGTCTCTAGTTATTCTCATACCAAGGATTTGTTTTGCAGCTCCCAAATCCTTCATTGCAAATGAATTGCCAATTTTCTTTTGAGCACATTTATTTCCTGTATGTTAGATCCTGCAACAAGCATGTCATCTACATACAATAACAATATAATATAGCTGCCATCATTTTGCTTTTTCAGATAAACACAATGATCAGAGTGACATCTAGTATAACCTTGTTCAGAGATAAACTTGTCAAATTTCAGATACCACTGCCTTGGAGCCTGTTTTAAGCCATACAAGCTCTTCTTCAACCTGCACACAAGTTTCTCCTTCCCTTTCACTTCATATCCTTGTGGCTGCTGCATATATATCTCTTCCTCCAATCCCCATGGATAAAGGTTTTCTTTAACATCTAATTGCCAAGATGCAATCTTTAGGCCTGCTATAGCTAAAATAGTTCTGATTGAAGTCATTTTAACAACAGGAGAAAATATTTCATCAAAATCAATAACTTTCTTCTGTGCAAACCCCTTCACCACAAGTCTAGCTTTGTACCTCTGTTTTCCTCCATCTTCTTCCTTCAACCTGTAAACCCATTTATTCTTCAATGTAGTTTTCCTGCAGGCAACCTGACTAAATCCAAAGTCTGGTTATGCATTAAGGAGTCCATCTCTTCTTCTACCTCCCACTTCTTCCTGCTTTCAACCTGTATTGCTTCTTCATAACATTCTGGTTCCCCGGTGTTCACCAGAATTCAGTGAACAAAAATAATATATAAAGGAGAGTATCGTTCAGCGGGGTATACTTTACCTGGTAAGATCTTCTAAACCACTTAGTTGTTTGGGGTGCTGTTTGTTGTTGCTGGTGGTTGTGGTTGTTGTGGTTGTTGATTATTATTATTTTGTTCAGGCCCTTTAATTTTTTCAGTGAGTTTCATCAAGAACTGTGTATTCCTTGTTTTCTTCTTCCTGTTTCTTTTCCTGCAACTGATTCTTATACAAGACCTTTTCATTGAATATTACATCTCTGCTCCTAATGATTTTGTGATTTTCATAATCATATAAGCGATAACCAAAATCATTAACACCATATCCAATAAAGGTACATTTCTTTGACTTTGCTTCAAGCTTTGTTCTATTTTCTTTATCAATATGGACAAAGGCCTCACAACCAAAAGGCTTTAAAATAGAGTAGTTTACCTTTTTACCTGTCCATGCTTCCTCTGGAACACCACCATCCAAGGAACTTGAAGGCCCTCTGTTTATTAGATAAACAGTAGTATCTATAGCATCTGCCCAAAACTGTAAAGGCAATCCTGCATGCAATCTCATGCACCTTGCACGCTCCATGATTGTCCTATTCATCCTTTCTGACACACCGTTTTCTTGTGGTGTTCTTGGAACTATTTTCTCTCTGCGAATTCCATGCTCTGGACAGTACCTATCAAACTCTTTGTTGCAATATTCACCTCCATTGTCTGATCTAAAACACTTGAATTTCTTTCATGTCTCAATATCAACCAAAGCTTTCCATTTCTTAAAAGTATCAAATACATCAGATTTATTCTTAATATAGTAAATCCAAGTTTTTCTACTCGCATCATCAATAAAAGTAACATAATAACGAGAGCCACTGAGAGATGATACCTGAGCAGGTCCTCGTACATCTGTATGCACAAGCTCCAATTTTTCATTCTTCTTTTCTTTCCCAACTTTGAGAAATCTGACTCTCTTCTGTTTTCCATAAATGCAATTCTCACAGAAATCCAAATCAACATTCTTCAAACCCGGCAACAAATTCCTTGAGTGAAGAATCTTCATCCCTTTTTCACTCATGTGTCCAAGCCTATGATGCCATAATGCTGCATCTGCTCCTTTGGAAGTTAAAGCATTAACAGAGTTAGAAATACCATTGCATAAATACAATGTACCAACCTTTTCACCTTTTGCTATTACCAGGGCTCCTTTGGTGACCTTCCAAGCTTTATCTGTGAAAGTTGTCACACAACCTTCACCGCCTAACTGCCCTGTTGAAATCAGATTTTTCTTTAGATCTGGAACATGCCTTACCTCCTTTAGTAGCCATTGGTTTCCATTCTGCTGTTTTACAAGAACTTTACCCATTCCAACAATTTTACAGGGTTTATCATCACCCAAACGAACTTGTCCAAAATCTCCTTGAACATATTCATGAAAGTATTTCTTATCAGGTGTGCCATGGAATGAGGCCCCTGAATCTACCACCCAGGAATCAGTAATATTTTCGAAAGAAAGAATCAAAGCATCTTGTAACACCTCACCTGTCACATTTGCTTCATGATTGTTTTTCTTGCTGTGAATCTCCTTCTTTTCCCTTCCGAGATCTATAGTCTTTCTTTAGGTGTCCTTTCTTTCCGCATTTCCAGCACACTATCCCCGATCTGGACTTGGATCTGCCTTTCATTGATTTACTGCGATATCCTGAGCTCTTTCCTCTTTCCATTTTTCTTCCTCTAGACTCTGCACTCAAAGCATTTCCCGATGTCTCACCGGAGCTTTTCCGTCGCATTTCCTAGCTAAGGATAGCACTGACAACATCATAAACTTTAAAGTACTAGATCCAGAAATGGAGTTACTAATGGCCATTACCAAACCATTCCAACTTTCTGGTAATGAGCACAAGAATAACAGAGCTCTAACTTCATCATCAAATTTTACCCCTACAGAACATAGCTAACTTGTAACGGTATTAAAATCATTTAAATGATCTGCAACAGATCCACCTTCCGACATCTTCATATTAAATAACCTTTTCATAAGAAATACCTTTTTTGAGGCCGAGGGTTTTTCGTATAGTTTCTCCAACGCCTTAATCAAACCTTATGTCGTTGTTTCCTTCGAAATGTTGAAGGCGACCAACGCTGTAAGGCACAGCTGTATTGTTTAGAGTGCCTTTCTATCGAGAAGGTTCCATTCTTCATCTTTCATACCCGTCGGCATCTTTGTTTTTCCGCCCAATGGTAGGTATAGATCTTTCTGATACAGATAATCTTCCATCTGCATCTTCCACAACGAGAAATTTTGGCCGTTAAATTTCTCGACCCTAAACTTACCATCTTCCGCCATTGCTCCCACTCGAACAAGGAACCGTTCTTTCCTGTGAGTTTATGAACCAAATAGACCTTCCACTCTAATACCACTTGTTAGAAAATTAAATATTACGAAGGAATGGAACACATAAAATATTGCATAAATATAAACACAGAAAACGCACAAAACAAGAGAGACACAGATATACGTGGTTCACCCAGTTTGGGCTATGTCCACCTTGAACAACCAGTCCTTCCTTTCTATTATCCAGCAAAATGAAGAGACACAACCTACAACAAATCCGCTGTAATATCCTCTGTTTTCTCTCACAGTCTCACCTTTCTGTTTCTCGGTCACACACACAAAATACACATCTATCACAGCCTCAAATACAATGCCCTCATATAAAGAGATGGGTTGCCTTCTAGGGCAAAAAACCCTAAACTAAACATAAGTTATATCGTCAGATCATCCGCCTATTGAACAACCCAGATTGACTATTACTATACTTTTACAAGGCAAATTTACATCTATTTTTAGCTTCGGGGGCGCTGCCCCCGAGCCCCCGTCGGGGACCGCTGGCCCCGGACCCCAGCTGGGGGGATCGCATCGCCCCCCCCCCCAGACCCCCCGCGGGGGACAAGTCCCCCCCCCCACCCCCCGTGTGGAGGGGTGTACAAACTTCCTGGGGTATACATCCGGCTGCAACAAAGACCTCTGAACAATCATGCTCCACACACAACAATTCCTTTTATGAAAATAGATGAGAGGAGAACCAAGAGGGCCAACCTGAGTCTTGCTCTCGATTTCCTCTCCTTGTTGATAGCATTTTTCTGCTTTCTCTTTGTTTTCTCAGGTTCAAAAGGACCTGTAGAATCAAAGAAACATAATACTATGCAAGAAACAAGCATCTAAGTTCATAAATAATGCAGGATCAGATGTGCATTAACCATATAAAAGAATATATAAACAAGTACACAAGAATATGGAAGGAAACAAGAATAGCTTTATTCAGATGAAAAATAGCAAGAGGATTACAACCATGAGCTCTGACCCAACTTCATCCTCCAACTATGAAGCCCTTCTTCACCTCAAGCAAAGGAAAATCACCCAACACTGTGAATGTACACCAGAATACCAACAACACTTCTCTATAAGTTACAAAATTCTAGCCTCTGGATCTCTGTGATGAGGGATCCATATATTGATGATTACAGAGAGGTGAGTCATCTTTTGGGATCTTTATTAGTGTCTTGTCTTTGATAGTCCCTACTTCCACATGGAGAATTATGATCTCTTACTCATCCCTCGTTGAAAATGGAGTGGCAAGTGTCAGAGGGGAAGCTTCTGGAAGATTCCATGATCTTCGACCTCGCATTTTTGTCTCTTCCATTTGTCCATTCCTAACCATCACACCCTACAAAGGAGAAAAATATTATGCATTGCACCATGTACATTGGGAAGGTGATATGCATCGCACCCTCTGCATTGAGCTTTCAGTATGGTCCAATTTTGACCATTTAGAGCAGTTTTCAATGGAGAACTTCTGGGAGATGATGTAATCAGTTGACCTTGTTCCTTTAGGTAGTGAAGCAACACTTTTAGGGACTTAAGAGCCCTCAGTTTATGGACATTTGTGATTGGGGTTGAAGTGCCCAAAAATGTATATAACAGTCTTGGACAATCATTCCAAAGTATTTGAGACTCCCAAAGGTCTCCCACCTATTCGTGATCATGATCATGTGATTCATGTGATTCCAGGAAGTGTTCCTCGAAACATCATGCCGTACAGATATCCCTATGCCTAAAAGAGTGAAATTGAACGTATGGTTGCAGAAACGCTAGAGGGTGGTATAATTCAACCGATTCAAAGTTCTTTCTCTGCTCCAGTAGTATTGGTGCACAAGAAGGATGGATCATGGCGCATGTGTCTGGACTATAGGTAACTCAACAAGATCACTATTAAAGATAAGTTTCCCATTCCTGTCATTGATGAATTACTGGATGAATTGCATGGATCAATTTACTTCATCAAGTTGGATCTTCGTTCAGGATATCATAAAATCAGAATGAATATTGAAGACATTTTGAAAATAGCATTTAGAACCCATGATGGTCATTATGAATTTTTGGTCATGCCTTTTGGCCTTACCAATGCACCCTCAACATTTCAAGGTTTGATGAATTCAATTTTCAAACCATTCCTTAGAACATTTGTGTTAGTATTCCTTGATGATATACTAATCTACAACATGTCTTGGAAGGATCATGTTGAACATGTTGACAGGGTGCTACAACTATTGGATGAAAAACAATTATATGCAAAAAGATCCAAATGTTTCTTTGGAGTACAAGAGGTGGAATATCTGGGTCATATTGTATCTCATGAAGGAGTTAAGGTAGACCCTAGCAAAATTAAAGCCATTAAGGAGTGGAGAATCCCCACATCCATAAAGCATCTACGAAGATTTCTCGGGTTGACAGGGTATTATCGCAAGTTTGTTAAGAATTATGGGAGAATAGCAATACCTCTAACAACACTATTGAAGAAAGATGCATTTTCATGGACTCCAGAAGCAACAAAGGCCTTCAAACATCTTTGATATGCTAGAACTTTCAGGTTGCCTACTAGGTGTTTCCATTTTCTTTCCTCGAGGCATCAATTACCGATAATAATTAATCATAAGTAATGATGAAGTACTTGTGAAGTGTCACAGATAACTTGAATTGCTGGAGTATTTGTTGGGAAATTCAAAGTGTGACATTATGATTGTAGGGGAAGAAGTTCATTTCAGTGGACAAGAGAAAAAAGACATCATTGAAGCAGATGGTGTGGAGGAAGGACTAACTGATAGTCTTGGAAATACTTTAGATAATTATTTAGATAATTCTTTAAAGCGGTTGAATCAACACTGATGTGCTGATAGAAGAGGAGAAAAAAACATAGCAGCATATTGATGTGTTGCCAAAGGAAGAGTTGGCAGTGAGGTGAACCTAAGTGTCACCCCCTAACAACATTGATATGGTGATTGGCATCTATGTTGGGTACTATTAGGACTTCCCACCTACAATCAAATAGGTAAGAACCCTCAATATAGGCCACTAAGATTACCATCACATTTCCAAATGACTAGTATGACATGTGTAATGAGAACCATGTGCATAAGCAAGGTAAGTAAATATGAAACCTCTTGAGGAATTGCTCAAAGTAAGCCTCGCTTCTATAAAGATTCTTAGACACACACAAAATAAAGAACACCAGTATCCAGGCAGTGATGATGTTACTATACAAGTTCCTAATACAATCATGTGCTTGGATTTCATGTGAGAATATCTTTCCACATTCGAATTTCCCCATTAGTAGAAAAATTGGATGATGTTGAATTGTGTGACATGGATTGTGTCACCCAGTTTACCTAGTAAATTTGAGTTGAAGGAGTTAGAGTTCAGTTCTACATGTGTGATTGTTAATTTGTAGCAATCCAGGTCAACTATCTCAGGTTTTTTTCAGATAAACTAATTCCAACTTTTGGAGGAACGAGTGGAAGGTCAGTTAAGCAAGTGGGACTTTAGTCAAAATTAGTGATCATCCAGTTAACTCATCAATCAACCCAAAATATCTAGTGCATGTAGAGAATTCGAGTTACCCAGTTGAGGTGGAGATTCCATGGTAGTGTAACATCAATTTTAGACTAGTCTTGAGTGTACAAGTGTTGCATTCAGTCACATGATAAGAATAAATAGTTGCATAATTTAATTAGAGGAATTTTCTAAATAATAGGGGCTAATTCCTCAAGGAACAATGCAAGGAAATAGTAGCTCAAACCGAGGCAAAATTTGACTAGGTATGGGTTATAGGTATTTAGTAAGTAGAGATATAGGTTGTGCACTTGTAGGGTGATCCAAGTTGAGAAACGAAATTTTAATACATCTCTATTCATTTGATTAATACAAGTAGGAATTGGGGTTTTTAGCATATTTATTTCCCAAGATAAAAATACTTGTTGTGTGTGTGTTATTTCTTCTTGCATGCCATAGATTTTTGTTGTAAATTTTGAATTAATGTTCACAGTGCAGTAGTGTAAGTTATGTATAATTTTGATTAAAAATTCATGATAAATTACAATTATACAACCTAATTTCTACATGGTATCAGAACTAGATTCACATTATAGTAGGAAATTTGATGTTTTTTCACAAATGTTTGAATTTGAAGATCAATATAGCAGGATTTCTTCAGAGCTGAGAAGATGGCCTTCAATGGACTAAGGCTACAGTATGCCTTGAAGGGAACCTATAATTTTGTTGCATGGAAGGACCACATGGAGGCAATATTGGATGACAATGGATTACTTCAATATACCAAGATAGATGTTGGAAAACCACAATCATCTGATGACCAAAACCTTGCTCAGTGAAAGAAATATGTAGCTAAGGTGAGGAGAATAATATTGGAGGGAGTACAAGATCATATTTTCTCGAATATCCATAGAAAAGAAACTCCATTCATGATATAGAAAGCATTGATATAATTTTTGAGAATAGTAGTGATCACAGGAAGCTCGTGATTAAGGATAAACTTCGAAGTATCAATATGTATAAGAATAACACAATTTCCCAGTATCTAAGGAAGTTTACACATTGTTGTCATGAACTTGGCAGGGTTGGTGTTAATGTCCCTAAAGAAGACTTGGGAACCTTAGTCCTTATGGGCCTTTCCAAGAGCTGACATAGTTATCAAGATTCAGTGAATGGGAGGGAGAAACTACTAAGTTGGGAGAACTTATGGATTGGAAAAATTTTAGACAGGAAAAAGGTCAAAGTGTTCAAAGCTACCCACAAGAATTTAGAATAAGATATTTAATCTTGGTTGTAGATTTTTCTTGACAAGACACTCTTGCTAAATACATAGGTGGGTTACATAGTTATTTCAGACATACTATACTTATGTTTAATCCCACCAAACTAGATGAAAACTACAACAAGAAAGGACATTGGTGAGGGTCACAAAATGTCACCATAAGCTCATTGGTGACGGTCAAAAGAGCCTTTGTCACCAAAAATTGAACGTCAGCAAAGGCAGCATCACCAAAAGTATAGTTCTTATGCTGACATTCAAGGTTCGTCACCAATAATGATTTATAATGACATATAGTTACCATCACCATTTCATATGAGAAATGGTGACAAAATTAGCCTCCATCACCAAAAAAATGAATGTCACCAAAGGTGGCGTCGTCAAAAGTATAGGTGTTGTGGTGAAATTCAAGGTCTGCCATCAATAATGATTATAATGACGGAGAGTGACCGTCACCATTTCATATGAACAATAATGACTTATTGTGATGGTACTTTCATGCTCGTCATTATTGATGCATATATATGGAAACATTCATTGATTGTCATAATTTCATATTTTGGTGAGGATAAAAAAATGTCACCATAAGCTCATTGGTGATGGTCAAAAGAGCCTATGTCACCAAAAATTGAATGTCACCAAAGGCTACATCACCAAAATTATAGGTGTTGTCATGGCATTCAAGGTTTGTCACGAATAATGATTATAATGAAAGATAGTGATCATCACCATTTCATATGAACAAAAATAATTTATAGTGATGGACCTTTCATGGTTGTCACTATTGATGCATATATTTGGTGATGTTTTTTTACTATCACCATTTCATATTTTGGTAAGGGTAAAAAATGTCACCATAAGCTCATCGGTGATGGTAAAAAGAGCCTTCGTCACCAAAAATTGACCATCATCATTCAATGTGAATATTAGTGAATGATGGAATCAAACCACCAACCCCCTGTTTGTAAAGCAAGTGATCTTCCATTGAGCTATCACCCTTTAAAGAATTAGACTTTAAAAATTTTACCTTGAAAGTTTATAATTTGTCAATACAATTTTCAATAAATTATAAAACTTTGTAAAGTCAGGAAAAATAACATTGAAGTTGCAGGTCCCTACCTAATGGTTATGGAAATTATGAAAGTAGGTGGAGTGAAAAATAATTACATATAAGATACTTAATATATTCAGTTGAATACTTAATTAGAAGTGAAAATTTGAAGACTTCTATAGCTTATAAATGAACTATAATTATCAAACCTAAAATATGCAATTACACAAAATGCGTCAAATAAATGGTACTTAGAATGGTCACTACCATCAAGCTTCAAATTGTCAACAAGTAAAAAATTATTTTGTCTATATATTTTCTTGCAAAACATTAACTAACATATTTCATTTGATCAATTGAAATTCTATTCAAATGGTACGAAACATAGTTTATTCTACTATCATTCAAAGGAACCTCTACATGGAATTAGCACAATCTCATAATCAAAATTTTCCTACAAGTCAACTCAAAAGACAGCCCTAACATATCAAGGCTATTGGTTTTCCATTAGATTTCTCTTGTTGGGAGGACAATAAAAAACACCAATAGGAAGAAGGTTTCTGGATCCTTTTCTTTATGTAAATTAAAATAGATATTTATCATTGAGAATGGGATTCTAGATACATATGAATTTTTTTCTCTTTGGTCTATGCTTCATTTTCCAGGAGGGATGTATTTAAGCTTCAAGGGAGTGCACAGGAGATATGTGGCATGCTAGGATTTGTTTATAGTGACTCTTTTCCACCCTTAGTGGCAGAATGGAGGATTCTATTTATCCTTGTCTTGTTTCCATGGCTGAGAGGTGTTGCTAGAATTGGAGGACATGAGATCTTGATCATTTGTTCATAAAGCACGAAGTAAAATCCATTAATTTCTTGGCTCAAACATATGGAACAATGCCGGAAAGAATATGATGTGAACTTAGAAATAGGTTTTTATCATGAAGTGGAGAAATGACATCAAATCAATATTGGTGGGAGAAATACATGTTGGAAATAATACTGAGAGGGGGGGGGTGAATCACTATTATCAAATTATTTTCAATATGACTTCTTAATTTAATCCTCATATATTGATCATTAACTTGTAGGTTAGTACGATATAATAATGAGCATGAAACAAGAAAAACAGATAGTCACACCAAAGAACACCAAATATAAGGTTGAAACCAAATGTGGGTGAAAACCACCTGTTGCAATATGTCCCTATCTTATTTCAATTAGAAACTTCTTTTACAATGATTTTGTACTGGTGCAGTCCTTTATTAGTACACAGGCTGCAACATGCAGAGAGCTACAACTCTCTCTCATTTTCCAGTCTCTCCTGGAAGGGAGCTACAACCCCCTTAGCTCTTTCACTTCTTTAAGGACCACGTTTCATTAATTTTCAAACTGGATCCATGGACATCAAATAGTCATCAAGTACATGCAAATCACCCAATCTCCTTATACAATCAACCAATGAATCACCCAACTCTTCAGAATGTTGTAAATAGAAAAGTAATACCAGAAATCTAAACCCAGAATTCTGCTGCAATAGATAAAGATAGTCAACAAAAGTGCCAAGATAAGTCCACAACTTCACCAAGAGGGGCCTGCGAATATCCGGAGCTCTTCTGAGTCTAAACTGTGTGGATCCACACTGGTGGTTCTTCTCCTCTACGTACTTCTTCTCAGGTCCGCAACCTTACTATCTAACAGACAGTGCACCTTCGCATTGTTCCTTTTCCTCCACTGTGTACCTCGCACTTCTCCTTTTGCACTGCTGCGTGTGGCCTGCACTGCGCTTTCTCCTGTGCTGCGTACCTCGCACTGAGCCTTTTCCTGTGCTACATACCCCCGCACTGCACCTTCTTCTGAGGTGCGTACCCCCGCACTCATGCCGTGGATCGCCTGCGAACTTTTGATTAGGGCCAAATTAACAATCCTCCAATGTGCCAAGGTCAGTCATATCCACAGATCTGTTCATGCACCCAAGAGACCATGACTTATCAATAGATTCACCTTAATATTTCTCCTTGATTTAGATCTAGCTCTTAAAAACCAATCACCCAAAATTTCAGATCTTAAGATATTCAAATTTCACTCGTGTATGGCCAAGAGATATCCTTTCCTTTTTATAGGCAAGCCTTTCACAATACCACGGTCCAAAACCATAATATCACAATACCATGAACCCAATACCTTGGATCAATATTTTTAGATGCAATACCATGGACCAAAAGGGTAAGATTAAAAACTGTCGGGCTAATACCATGAACCATTCATGAAGATTCCCACATGCATGCGCTTTTATGCATTGGAGAGAGTGAAACTGGGGTCCGCACCTTCTGAACGGAGAACCTGCGTGCATGTCCACGCTCCTTGGTCGGCAAACCTGCGGGTCCACAGCTTCTTCTATTATTACCTATGGGTACCTTATTTTCCATGATTTTGAGTGCCTGAACTGAGATCTGCCACTACAGTGAGTTGCCATCAAGTACAACACCTGTACCATAGAGCCAAACCAGAATCATAATGCCAACAATCTCCCCCTTTGGACTTGATTGCAACCTCAAGATCCTCAATGTCATTCTCCTGCTTTGACATAAAGGGCAAAGGGTTATGCCCCCCCTGAGAACATGCTTAGGCCTTTGCTTTGCTAATCATGCTCCCCCATATCTGCAAAAGAAAAGAAATATCTGCATGAAGAACCATAGTCCACCAATCACCATAAATGACCAATAGAGACATATTGCAACAATATTTAGATCAGCATGAAGATCTTCTACCATAATTCCAACAATGCATTATATGCTCCCCCTGAACCTGTGCCATTCGATCTTCGACCAATCTGCAACCTAGAAAATGTACGCATATACCCCATATGAAACTTGCGTACAACCAACAATCTCTGAAACAGATGAGATTCAACAACAAGATGATGCATCAACAACCCCCAGCTTTTGCTTGAGGTATTTAAAGGTCTCCTTGGGCAATGGTTTGGTGAGTATATCAGCAACTTGTTCCTTAGAAGGAACATACTCCAACTTGACCTTTTGTTCAAGCACTTGTTCCCTGAGAAAGTGATACTTGATTGGTATGTGCTTGGTCTTTGAATGCATGACTGGGTTCTTTGAAATGTTGATTACACTTGTATTATCACATAAGATGGAGACAGGTGGTGTACAAGTGATTTGAAAATCCTGCAAGGTCTGCATCATCCAAAGGAGTTGAGTGCAGCAAGATGTAGCAGCCACATATTCCGCTTCAGCTGTAGATAAAGCAATCGAACTCAGTTTCTTGCTGAACCAAGATACTAATCTCGAACCCATAAAGAATGCACCACCACTTGTGCTCTTCCTTTCATCCACGCTTCCGACCCAATCTGCATCAGTATAAGCATGAAGTGTGAGATCTGTATCTCTAGGATACCATAAGCCATAGTTTTGAGTTCCTTGAAGGTACTTGAAGATTCTCTTTACTGCCTGAAGATGAGTTTCCTTTGGGTTTTCCTGAAATCTTCCAACTATTCCCACTGCATGCATGATGTCTGGTCGGGTACCTGTCAAATAAAGTAGACTTCCAATCATGGATCTATAGGTTGGTTGATGTACTGCTGCTGATTCATCATTTGCACTAAGGTTGCATCCTGTAACCATGGGGGTACATACTGGTTTTGCATCTTCCATGCCATATTTCTTCAGAATCTGCTTGAGGTACTTGGTTTGAGACAAGAAGATACCGCCCTCATTTTGTTGGATTTGCAATCCAAGAAAGTATGTCAGTTCTCCAGGCAAGGACATTTCGAATTCTTTCTGCATCACGACGGCAAATCTTTGACTCATAGCTTCTTCATTGCTGCCAAAGATAATATCATCTACATACACAACAAGTATTAGCAATTTGTCATTTTCAATTTTTATATAAAGATTCCTATCTGTTGAACCTTTTGAAAAACCTTGTTGATGAAGGTATTTGTCCAAACGGTAGTACCAAGCCCTTGGAGCCTGCTTAAGACCATAGAGAGCCTTTTTCAGTCTGCATACAAGATTTGGATCATTTCCAAGGATGAAACCGTCTGGTTGCTCAATGTATACTTCTTCTTCTAAGTCTCCATTTAGAAAGGCTGATTTTACGTCCATTTGGAATACTTTGAACTTTTGAAATCTTGAGAGAGCAAGGAAAATTCGGATGGCCTCAAGTCTTGCAATAGGAGAAAAAGTTTCTTCAAATTCTATTCCTTCTTGTTGAGCATACCCTTTACAAA